>VYXB01001331.1:681592-961261 GCA_013397135.1 Pachyramphus minor | reverse complement strand
TGTGGGAGAGCCCTGAGGGAGCGCGAGCCCTGAGGGAGGGGCGCGTCCCTCTCGCGGCGCCCGCTCCGCAGCGCGGAGTCACCCGCGCGGGGGCCGGGGGAGAGCGGCGATCCCGGTGCGCTGAAGGCGGGGGCGGCGGCGCAGGGCATCGCCCCGCCGGCGAGGAGCGGCGGGCAGGTCACTGGTACCTAGCCTGGGAACAGTTGCTCCCTTGCATCGGAAACTGCAGGCGGCTTTCCTAAACATTCACATGCACACAGAACCCGCAAAGAAACCCCGCATGGCGGTGAGCAGCACAGATCGGCTGAACCCGATAAAACAGATGCTTTTATACTCCCAAAGTTGGTGCATTTGCGGTTTTGGCCTCTGCTGAATATACTTTTACTGTTCTGCAATCAACTTTTCAATATTCCGCATCTGATGTGGTAGGAGCCAGCCTCACTTCTGCAGAGATGTTATCGGAGACAGTGAGTGGAACAAGCCGTGGAGATGCTTTTAAAGAGGGAATAAATCACTGTCTTGCCTAGGGACAATGCGGTTGAGGATGAGCAGCTGTGGCCTGGGAAGCCCGTCAAAGGGAATAAAACCACAGCAGAGCTTCCCCGGCTTGTTTTTTTTGCTGTTGTTGTGTGGGGGTTTTGTTTTGGTTTGGATTTTTTATGTGGAAAAAAAATAAACTTTGATTTCTGGCATATTTTTGGACCTTGAAAGAATGATCACCAGAGAGTTTCCAGCAGTTAATGGGGATAGTCGGACGGAGTTCTGAACTTTGCCATCAACCCGCAGCCCTCTGACACTGATAAGAAGCGGTACCAACTTTCTAGCTACGTATGTAAAATATAGCAATAGCACAAAACAAATTCAGCGAACAGTACGCATTGATTTCTGAGGCTAAGAACTTTCAGTTAGAAAGTTACCAGCTCACACCCTAACTTGAAAGCTTGGTAGCCCTTGTACCCTGGATACCCTGTGTGAGGAGCATATATTACCTTATTAAATAATAATTTTAAAAAAGAAACTAACTTGCAGAACAGAAATATTTAAGACAATAAGCCCCCATCATAAAGATTCTAGAGGGGAAAAAAGCAGCTACGTACTAAGGCTCTAAAACTTAAATAGCTGAAGTGCATTTTACTCCATATGGTGACAGCTGATGATACCTGGCAAGTAAAAGCCGTGGTAGTATGATGTATCACTCAGCAAAAAATAATGTGGGAAAAACAAAACCATTTCAAGTATAGTGCCGAATCCCAGTTTTTTGGTAGCAGAACGCTGTATTTTGTTTTCTTCAGTCAATAGATATTGACATTTTAAATTTCTCCTGAGGCAAAGAAATTTTTCTCTGCTAAATAGTTAAATAAGCTGGATAAGAATAGAACATAAACTTTGTTTGGAGCAGCATTTGAGTCCAAAGACACCAAAGCAATTGTTTGAGTATGCTGCATTTCATACAGGTATTGACAGAAATTATATTAATTGTTTCATACAGATGCCCTCCTCCTTTGCACAGATGAATGATTTTGCATTTATAAAAGAGCTCAGTTTGAATATGTACCAGGTTCTCAAGTTGCCTAGGTGTAGCATGGTATAAAACACTTGAGGTTTGTTAAATATAAGTTGCATGAGGGTTAGTTCTGTTTTGTAAACACATGTATTCTGTGTTCTAAACTTAGTTTAAGTAATTAATAACTGTAGTGGACACAAAGGAGCTTTTTACTTGGGCTTGTTGGATACATTCACCTGCTGAAGCTGTTAGAGATACAAACTTGAAACATGTTTCCTTTTGGGAAAATCTGTTCTGCAGCTGCCGGTGTTGGAAGGTGACAGCCAGCGCTCCTTGCCTGCCTTCCTTATTTTACCCAGTTCTCCTCAGGCTGCCATGCACTGCAATCACTGTTTTGGCTCTCGTTCCTATTCGCACCCTGTGGCGGCAGGGTGCACTTCATCCAGTGCACGGTTGGTGTGAGAGGTGTTGGTCGTTATTTTGTTACCTCCTTCACTTACCTGCAGTTTGCCAAAGAGGAAGGCCCAGAGCCCAGTGCTATGGATTGCACAGTGAGTTCCCGGCAGGGAGCTCATGCACAGTGTCCAGCTGATGTGCTTTGTGCGGAGGGAGTAATTTGGGGAAGGGGGTGGATTTTCAGTGATGAAAGGAGGCAGAGGAGGAGTGTTTGCTAACAACACCTGAGGAGATCTGAAGTTCTTCGCTGGCATTGATTCTGACAAGATACATTTTATCTGTTCTGTGGAGAGAGTAAATCGTCCACTGGCAGAATTAACATGCTATGCGAGGTATGACTTCCCCACCTGGAAAGGGATGGGTGTGCTCAGAGCTCCCTCACAGCTGATTTTAGTCTGGGAGTGAGCTGCATGCTCTTCTTTCTCAAATGGCTGTAAGATACTCACTGTGGCCAGAACACCCAGCACTTCCCAGATGGAGCAGCGCTCAGAGCGGAACGCAGAGGCAGCAGATGTGGCCTTCTGCACTGTTGTCTCCCAGGTGCCTCCCAGTGTTTTCCATATTGCAGAGGCTGTGGCACATGGGAACGCTGAAGGCCCAAAACCTCCTGCAGTTCATACCGCTGTTGCTCCACAAAGGAGATCTCTAGGAGCGTTGTGCACTGGAGGCTTTGCATACATTAGCTAAAGTCCTTCCAGCAGTTTGCTGTTCCCTCGCTCTCAGTCAGCACGGAAGCTGATCCCTCTTTGTCGCTTCCATGGCCCCCCAACACCCAGGGTGTGCAACCAGCAGAGCACTGCAGGGTGGAGGGGATCAGGGCATTAGTTATTCCTGATTTGTTTGATTACCTTTTTGGAAGGTCAAATGCGCAGGCATTACTGGGGACAAAAAAATCACATTGCTTTGTGTTGCCCACAGCTAGAGGCTTAGGACTACGTGACTGGTACAGCTGTAAACTTCAGAAACATTATTCTAAACCTTTTTTCCAGAATAATTCAAATAGATGTGTCCTTAGTAATAGAACACTGCAATGTAGAATGTTTATTGTGAGTGACTCTGCAGGAATAAATATAAGCAAGACAAATTGTATAGCTCCATCAGAAAAAACCCGGCAGCACTCAGCACATGATCCTTAATGTGCTTTGGTCAATATCTTTCTTTGTATCAATGGAAGCTCATTAGAAGAAGATATTGCAGACTAACTGAGCCATGCCGTAACTAGTTCTTGCCAAAGCTTGACATTTTTAATACATTAATAATATGTCTGTAATGTAATGGAAAACTATTAATCAGAACTGGTTATATGCCAGAAATTTAAGCTATAATTGGCTGCTTCTTGTCAGGAATATCTGTCGTACGCTGCTACAGCTGCTTAATGCTCAGATGTCTTGCACTCCTCTGCACTTTTTTCCTTGTCAGTACACTAAATTCAATCGATGTTATAGTCTATAGTTCTGTGTAACGACCATCATTATGACTGGCTTACTTTAATGAGAATTCGTTATATGGGAAGTATTTTAGCACAGTGTGTTAAGGTAGTGGCTTGCTTCACATTATTTAGTCCTACCCAGTCCTGTTTATTAATGGATCTGGGTCGCGGTAATTATAAAAGGTTATGGGTAACTGAAGAGCTAGCAAGGAACATATTAAAGAAAACAAACTTTTCCTTTTTTTTTTTGCCTAAATATGTAAGCTTGTAGTCTAAGGGTAATTGAACTAGTAACTTCTTATTTCTACACAAAAGAAAAATTACTTACTGTTTATTCCAGCTATGACCAAGCTTTCTTCAATAAAAAGTATTTTATTTGTCATAAATTTTAAATTATTTAGCTCCTTTTCTAGCAGAGTAGTTGTTTCCCTTTTTTATAATGACTGTTCTAAGCTATGGAGTCTTGGGGATGGGTTTTTCCCCCTTAAAATAGTAAAATACATTGGAAAGGACCAGAGGGGAAGAGTATGAAGTGTCTTTAGAATGACACGGAAAGTGTATTCTGAATTACTAAATTTCAAAATACTAAGTAAACACTCCCACTGAAAACAAAACTGCAATCTAAGGTTCCTACAAAAACAATGGTACTACACAGTGTGCTCCTTAAAAAGATTTAACTTTAGTTTGGTCTTAGCTATTTCTGCTTTTGTGTCAAATTCAGATTTGAAGCTTAAATATGTTTGAACTAATTGAGAATGATTAGTGCATGAAAATTCAGGTATTTGCCATGTATTCTGATAAAATACATGAGAGTTGTATGGTAACACTTGATAAAATGAGTATAATGGAAAATTGCATTTACGTCCATACGGCAATTATTGTAAATTACTTTGCTATGGAAACACAATTCAACCATCTGTTGGCATTTCATGGTGTCTGTAGTTTAGCTCAGTTTAAGATGAAGCATTATTTAAATATAGGGAAGCTTCTTGCGAATAGCTTTGAAGATAAGTTTTGAAAATGCACACTACCAACGTGACATGCTAAGGAGCTTACCAGGTCACAAACTGCTTCCCGTGGTTTTGGGGTATAGGAGGGTTCATGACATTGGGTGTAATTTAAAGCTGGGAAGCAAAGCAGGCTGCAGAAAGTGGCGACTTAGGGTTGATGCTTAACATCTGTCTGATGGGTTTGCTTAGATTTTAGCATCCAGACAAAGGAAGTGTGGAGGTGCTGCAGCAGTTGGCTGAAATCCTCATCCTGCCGAGAGCCCAGTGCCCTGGCTGCCCCTCCTTTGGTGGCACGGGCTGGCACCAGGTACAGCCTGAGGGAAACGCTTTGCAGTTCCTAGCCCTGGTTTTCCTTGTTCATATTAGGGTACTTACTCTGTCTTTGCCATTTCCCTTGTACATAATTTGTATTTTTACCTGTGTTTTTTAAGAAGTATATATTTTAATATGTCATGACAGCATTATATAGTTAGTATATAGCTATAGTATATAGTATTTAGTTAGTATATAGTTACACAGCTGTATATAACATATTATACCTGTAATAGTGTGACTGAGGTGCTACAAACTGAGGGAATTTCTATTTGCTTTCTGAAGAGAGAAAAGGGCATATACCTGCTGTGAAATAATTGCTGAGTACTCAGGTACAGCTGCACTCAAACCTAAGAAAATAAGAGGGGGAAAGCATCCTTATAATAAGCTACAAATAAGCCATTGTCTTAATCAGTAGTTTGTCATCAGTGTGGTCAGTAAATCACAGTTCAAAGTAAAAAAAAAAAAAAAAAAAGGTGCAAAGCTCTTCCAATGCAAATGAGAAATTTCAAGGAAATTGAATTATGCTTGCCATATCTTTGTTATTCTTTAAAAAAAAAAAGTAAAAAATCCGTAAGGCTTTTGAAGCTCTTTGAGGTCCTTCGGCCAAGAAACTACCAGCACCTGGTAGTCCTGATATCCATCTCTGTGTCACTTTAAAAAAAGAACCTTCCTGCTGCTGCCCCACAGTGCTGGTCTGCTTGCTCCCCTGCCTGCCTGCACCATCTGGGCAATGGTTGAGTTCAGTAGTTTGCTCTTCCGTTTTGCTAGGGTGAAAATACAGTTTTGGAAGCAGGAACCTCTAAATCACCTGGAACATTATAAATTTGTCTTTGTTAGAGAAGAGTTAAACCTTTCATGTCAAAATACTTTTTACCGTGAATGATTTTGGTAGTTTGTTCATTCTAGCACAACACCCACAGTAAAGGTTATCCATATTATACGAATTTGCTTTATATTGTATCAAACCTCCAAAATGTCAACATATCGTATATTTTGTAATGCATCGATTCTTGGACAATAACTCTAATTTTTATTGTTTCTAAAAGGGTGCTGGTGCCAGAAGAAAAGAATGATTGATGGGAAACAGACACCAGCCTGTAGACACTCATCCTTTTGCTTCGGATACTGATTTATCAGTGTGTCTGGGCATCCCCTGCGAGCCCTGAACACGGAGGATCACTCAGGGTTATCGACAGTGTAGCTGAAGACCTGCAACTTCACAAATTATTATCTGCTATTGGACATCTTTTACAAGAAGCCTGACAGATAAGTTATAAGACAAAGGACAAGTGCTGCATTGCTGTGAAAGGTTGTCATCAGGGCCTGGGTGGCTTCTACCAAAGTCTTAACATAGCGAAATAAAAATCCTGTCCTAATGCTTCACGTTTGAGTTGGAACCTATTTTATAAATATATACATGTGTATGTATGTATAATCTATAGACCGCACATAAGCCAGCACTAAGCATCCTTGCGTCGGTGACACAGAAGGATTTAGAAATGTATTTGTCAAGATTCCTGTCACTTCACGCCCTCTGGGTTACTGTGTCCTCCATGATGCAGCACTACCCTTCTGTGTGGGGACACTATGACGTGTGTAAGACTCAGATTTACACAGAAGAAGGAAAAGTATGGGATTACATGGCCTGCCAACCAGAAGCCAGAGACATGATCAAATATGTAAAAGTGACTCTGGATCCCCCAGACATAACATGTGGAGATCCTCCTGAGACCTTCTGTGCAATGGTAAGGCAAGCTTTTCGTTTTGCATAATTAGTGGGTGTATATTAGTGATAAATGGCTTCAAAATGGAAGCCCTAGAGCACACATGAAATTATCCAAGAAAATCTGCATCATATTCCAGAATGTGAAAAGTTCTGCTGGACAAAATGCTGAGCAGTACATTAAGCTGGGCAATGAGATGTATGAGTACCTACCTTGACTTTGCCTGAATTCAGTGTCTCTCTAGGTCAACTTCTAATGTATCAGAAGCAGCATAGAACTCCTAGTGCACTAACCCATAAGTGGGGTGGTCTTTACCTGGATCAAGAAAGACCTGAGTGAACTGATTCTGATACAATCAGTTTAAAGCATCATAGCATGGTATAATTAGGCATAATTTCCAAACAATGAGACCAACTGAACTCAAATTGCTGAAGCTTAACAGTGGTGGTAGGAGCTGAGCTGGTAAAGTTTTTCCAGCTAGCCCACGCAGCCACAGGCAGCATTGCTAGAGCCTTGCTGCTGCACGTGCAGATCCATACCTGTGCATGTGGACAATGCAGCAAAAAACACCTGCAAGTGGGGGCCAGCTCCACCATCTACTCACAGCTTTCTTCTTAACTGAAACTGTAGGCATTCCAGCAAACTAAAAGAGACCAAAGTCAAGTTCCTTATTTTAGATGGTCCTAAAATTAGAGCTGGATTTGGAAGTGTTTGGTGCGGTAAATGATTGTACAGGTATGAGAAACCAGGCAGACACTATATGTGTATGTATATCAACCTTTTACAGCTGTGCTGCTCCCAAGTGTTTGATAAATCATGCTGTGAGAGGTCATTTCAGTTAAAGGAGATCTTCAACTCAACTAAAGGAGATCTTTCTCCTCACAAACTTGGAGGATTCATTTTGTTTGCCACTGAATATTTCTGTTAAATATTGAGTGGAAAGTACAGTGTTCTTTGACTAGAAAACATGAGTTTGAGACAGAAAACATATGGACTTACATCTGTTAATGCACCACCAGAAACCTACATCACTTTACCTATATAATTTAGATTTGAAAAACCAGTGACTTCTGGTAAGTGAAGTTATGATAACTGAGAAAAGTCTACGAGATACCTATTTGCCTGTGTACAAATCATCATTGCTGGGTGACAGCATCCCCGCAGGAAGGAAATTTGCTTTTAAATGCCTTGTGGCATCATTTTCCACCGCTACTGTTCTGTAAGGAGTTCAGATCCAACCACACATCCATTTAGGGCATTATTTGCACGCATGCAGCTGCTTCCCACATACATTATGGTAATAGCCATGTGATAAATTGCAGAACTACATGAATAAATTACATTCACTATGAACCTTTGACTGCACCACTTGCTCTCTGCCCACTAATCCGTCTCTGCTGACATGGCTTTGACGTTCTAAACCTCCAAGCAGTTTCAAGCAGCCACTGTTTAAAAACAAATAAAAGCCATGGGCCCCACATAATATCATCTTTTATTTTTTCTTAATCTTGAAATATATTTTTTCCCGTTGAATAGTAATAGCTGTGATTTAGCCCTCAGTGATGTTTACTAAACTCATCCTGTAATATGAAAAGTTGTTACTTTAATGGAAAAAAAACCCAAAACTGTCCAGCAAAACTTGTTTCTTGCTTTTAGTGCAGATAAACATTGCAGCAGTTCCTCTCTTAAGTAATTCTTTAGGTTTCTGAAGGCCTTTGTTATCAGTCCATTCTCTAGTTAGAATAATAATTTTAAACATAAAAGAACCAACCAAACAAAAGACATTTTGATTAAGTATTAAAAATGGTGCCAGAACTCCTCCTGAAAACATTTGACCTCGCAAGGTCATCAATGCTGTGATGTGGGATGAAAGTTTGCTTGGGAATGACCTGAGGTTACAGCTGTAGCTGTAGCTTAAGCCTGTAAGATGCAGAAGATGCATGAGAATCCTCACAGGAAAAGTAGAGAAGAGAAACAACCGGGGGAGAGGGAGAGAGAGCACGCACAATGAGGGTGTATATTTAGTGACATGAGCATAGAGTGACTGACTCCTACATCATAAACCCTTGCATTTGTTTCCAGTATAGCTGTATATTGTATATACACACTATATTTAGATACACACTGGTAATGGCTTGGCTTCCTTGAAACATTAGGAAAATGACAAATATTTGATATTCCCAAGGTGCTGTCCATGGCCATAGCAGAGCACTCTCATCCCTAAAAATGCTTCATGGCCATCTGTATTAGAGCTCCATGTAGGAATTGGACATTTCCTTCAAAATGAGCTTTTACATATGCCTTTAGCATTTTTTAGGAGATCTTTTATTTTTGTGTTCATTTTTAGTTTTAGAAAATGAGTTAAGAAGATAGCACTGACATACTTGGAGAAGGTGGGCAGCGGAAAAAAAGAGTGCTTTCGTGTTAGGCATGTTCTTGTGCTAAAAAATCCCAAATTTGAAGTGACAGAGATGCAAAGGTTTCTTTTCAGCATGGTGAAGTGCCAAACTGACTTACACAAATGCTTGGTTTTCTTGTTGTGAGTACTGGATATTTGCCTGCTAAACCTGTACCACTGTTTTGTTATTGAAGTCAGGTTAACACTGACTTGGAGAAGGTCAGGGTCCTTTCTGGCAATTCTAACAATAAGCAAGGGTAGCAAACAGCAAAGTCTGCTTCTGCAGGATAAGAAGGAGGTTGAAGCAGCCTTCTGTTTTACTTCCATATCAGTTCTACGATCAGGCTTTCTGTTCGCCACAGACTATATGGACTGAGGTACTTACTGTAGAGTCTCTCTCACCTTTCGCTGTAGTATAGATTATATCCTTGAAACAAACCAGACTGAGAGGTTCATCCAAGTCCTGCTGGGAGATGATGGTAGAATCTAAGGCAGTCTGTGAGAGGGAGATGATAATAATCTGCAATAACACACAACGCAGTCATGTGTTGCAATGTGCACAAGCGTACAATACAAAGGAGATGGGCAGGTAAATTTGCCTCCTACTTATTTCTGCCTATTCCCCATGGAATTAAAAGATCTTCCAAGTCCATTATGAATTTTTACTTAATGAGCTTCTTGAGTTTACAGACTGAATAACAGGGTTTTGCATATGTAGATTTATTGCAAAATTCAACACTCCTAGTTGGCATCTAAACCCAGCCCATGGTAATTCACCACTTGCAGGTACCTTTGGGTTGTCCCTCCAGAAAAGCATTTGTAGGTGTTATGGGGAGCATGCAGCAGGAAAACTACCCCACAGTTGCTTTTATGCATCTCTTCTGAGAATAACATTAAAGTCTCTGGTGACATTCAGTACTGACAGCTCTTGTGATTATTCTGAAACCTGAAGCCTCTGGAGTCCTATGATTATGTGAGATTCTCAGCTTTCATTTAAACCATCATCTTTATTTGCTTAGTCCTTCTGGTTGCAGGGAAAAGTTTGAAAATGAAACCAAGAAGCTCAAAAAGCAGAAGCCAAATAAATAGCCTTCCAAATTATTATTTGTTTAAAATCTCATCATATTCAAAGTCACTCAGGATTTTTATGGCTTGGAAAGGATTTTGCTCAAGAGAAGAGATGCGTGAAAGAAACTTATAAACAAATAAGTGGTTCACTGCTAAGAGCAGTGAACAGTATATAGACATGGAGTTGCATGTGTCTGTAAGGAGCATGTGAGAGCATCCTACCACAATAAGTAGTACTCCTCCTACCAGAATAACCAGCTCCCTGTGGATAGGGTTGACTGGTCACCTCTCGTTTGCCTATACATTTTAAAGGAATTTTTAGTTGTTTAGAGTGAGGCACAAATGCTGGCAGATGGTGCATGTCTGCTTTCTGTGGTATTCTTTCAAGGAAATTTGGCCATCTTTTGTCAGTCAGTGTTTGAGCCAGTGTGATCTTTCCTGCAGGTCTGTAATTCATGAACTTTGAGCACTTGGCATTGCTAAGAGTGTCTGGCACCATATGCTTATGCTTATTTGGGAGGAGAGGGAAGGAAGAGGAAGGAGAAGAGAGGAGAGAAAGAAGCTGTTTACATTTTCAGAACTGCAGGATTCACTTTGCAGAGATACTTTAAGCAAATTTTAAAGTACTTGTGGTACTAGTTCTTGTGGCTTGCAGCATTTCAGTTTACAAAACAAATCTGCTTTAAATCCCTAGAAGTAACTAACAGTTGATGAAATCTACTTCCCTCTTTGTAATCCCTGGTTACAATTCCACAATACTCTGTCCAGTCATAAAAAGAAACAAATCTGACTTCTCATGACTCTCACCATCTTTGACTCTACATGTAGGTGGCTTCTGGTTTCTTTATTTCTAAAGCATTTGCTGTCTATATAGCTGGTCCAAGCATCAGGAACCCCATGATGCTACTCACAGCTCAGGCATCCAGTCACCCCAGTCACACCTGCCTTGCACATGGACTAACTGCCTTTGCTGAAATCCAGCCTTTAGCATGGAGTTTGCATTCAAACCTTAGCCAGCATTAGTGTGCACATTCATCATGAATTTAACAAGGAGACTCCTAGTGGCTATTTCTGTAATTTGCAAACTAGAGACGAATTTATGTTACCATCCTGTGTTCGCAGTTCAAATGGCAACATAAAAATACAATAGCTAGGTCTAAACCCAAACAGAAAATTGTAACACCATCCCACATCCCAAGGGCTAAAAAAATGATGAAATTATCATCAATTATAGTTGCCTGCAACTAATTTCCTTCATAGGTTAAACAGAAGCTTGAAAAGAAGCCTGCAGATGGGAGTCCTGAGCATTTGTACAATTTATAGAGCAGAAATGCTGATGACAGTAGAAATTTGAGCCCTTGAGTGCTACTCTGTATTTCATAGCCAATCAAAACTAAATTAAGAAACAAAGATTATTAAAAATTCTTCTGCGCATGTAATTCTGGCATAATATTATGAGGTGAACATTAAATTTTTCCCTCTGAGACTTTCAGCATCATTAATATAGCATTCCTTTAATTACAAGTAGGCTCATATTCCTTAAAAAAGGGGAAATACTGTGTAGCATAGTTAGTGATACCATTATTATGTTTACCAAAATAATTAAATGAACAGATACTCTTCTGAGTAATGTATAAATCAAAATTTGAAATAAAAATTGGGTTTGGAAGCATTTTGGCATGCATACATGCATTCTCAAGAAAGACATTTTAAAACAGTGTTGAGCAATATCATTAAGAGATGCTGTTAAGAAAAAAGCTTTTTTCTTTTATGGGCTGAATAAGAATATACAATCCTTCATTTTTATTCCGTCTGTGTAATCTTATTAGATAGCACAGGGTAGAATGGGAACAGGGAGTTAAAGAGCAGGCTATTGCTACTGTCTTGTTTAAAGTGGATTTTCATAGTTGTATATTTTAAAAGTATGTACAGCTCAAAGTTATTGCAGACTTTATTTGCAGCACCTGCATTTGTCTAATTTGAATTCTTTTTGAGCACGTGCAGTTATTACAAGTGTTGCTTTGTCATTGTAGGAAAAAACCTTATCCTTCAGGGAGCAGAGTTTTTATTTTGGTGTTTCCTCTTAAATTACTGAATATTTCATTTCTAATACCCTGAGACCTGAATGGTGAGCTACAACCCCTTACCCTGTCCCCTGTGAAGGGCAGGACAGCTCAGCCACCCCACTGATGTGTCTGGTCTCATCGAAGCACCACTTAGCTCCGTAGGTACCAGCCTCAGAGCAGCTGTCAGGACGAGAGGAAAGCGAGAAGCACACACTGTGCCCTTTGCTCCTGCCGTCCCCCCCAGCTCCCTCCCACTGGTCAGCGTGGAGATGACATCCTACCTGTGCCTTCGGCAGCAGCTGCTGCACACACTTCAAAGGCGCCTCGGTCCTCGTGGGAAAGGATCTCTGGGTTTCATAAAAGCTGAAAAAAAAGGAAAAAAATTGGATATACTTAACGACAGCAGGAATAAAAAAAAATAGCTTGGTAAAATCTCTGTTTTCTTCCAAGTGGAAGCAATCTGAAAATTAATAATTGCTCCTAAATCAAAACTGAGGATTGGCAGTAAAACAGATTTGCATTTTATTCATTATCACCCATCAAGATTCCCCAGTAAATCATTAACAACACTCTGGCCAGTTGCCTTTTTTCTTTAATTCTCAGTTACACTTTGGGTACTGGAATGTTTTCAGCCTTAAACAAAGCAAAAGCATTCTGACAAAATACTTAAGTTGTTAAAAATATATATTTGGGGCTAAAACAGGGTTCCTGAACAAAGTCGAGCACTTCTACATATTTTCAGTTTCAGAGTTTTAAAGCACGTCACTAGTATGTGTGGAAGTGCATCCTTTTAAGGAGATATATATTTTATAAATACACTTTGTGAAAGCAGATGTTAAGCATTTTCTAACATTGCCTTTATTCCATTTGGCACTTGCTCTCCTATTTTGTTCCCCCTCCCCCCAAATTTAGCTGAGAATAGTAGATATTTTTAGACAATTATTTTAATAACAATTGATGTTGAAAAGCAAGGAACAGCTTTGTGGGTGACTAGGGCTCTGTGGATGAGGTTCTTACAAATACCTGAGCTGGTGACCCTCCTGCTCCCCTCCTTCCAGGCCCCCACAAAGCACCAGGTAGGTGTCTGGGGGGAGCTGCTCAACTACTTTGGAAGCTTGGGTTTTTGGCCCTGTTTGGTTGTGGAACCAGCAACACCAATATTATGAAGAAGAAAACAACTTCCCCTATAAAATGAATACCCACACATCCATGGGGAATCTGAATGGCTTGCTATCAGTGCAGCTGGACCAGAAATGTCCCCTCAGCAACACCTTTAGTGCCATCCTCTGCAGTAAAACAATACTACTTTATAAATAAAATCTTTACTAGCAGCCTATTGTAATGTGAATTGCTTCTGGTGAGGCAGAAGTGATCTCGAGCTTGTGGCTCACTGCAGGGAGACTCCTAACAAGATTTGTTGGGGTGCAGAGTCCATGTAGTAAAGCAGCATCCGGACTGGTGCTCCTCATCCAGGGCAGGACAGTGCATCCCTCCCAGCCTCAGGGGAGGCAGCACCAGGTGACCCCTTTTCTTCTCTGCTAGAAACCCTGAACCGAGAATTTTTCCAGGGTGGTAAATCCTCCTTTCAGCAGAGTGACCTTTGGTTTCTAACCTGATGGTGTCACACAGCCAGCCTGGAGGAGCAGTGGTGCTGGATCACCCCCCTCACAGCAATCAGCCCGTTTGCTTTCACACGTTTTGGTCAGGGGCATGATGTCTTGCAGTCCCAAGTGAGCTGTGCAGCGTTAGGCTTTCCAGGCTGCTGTCTTATTTTGAGGACAGTGTACAAGGAGTGTGATATTATATTTCTTCCTGCTGTGACGGACAAGTCTCAGAGTGTGAATTTTGGATTTACTTGGCAGAACTGAGCAGAAATAGTTTTATGCTGCTCAGGTTTGTCCAAATTACCTGCATAAACATGTTTTTCCTATTTCATTTAGTACCTGTATGTCTCTAAACCCCAGAGTTTCATGTTTCTTTCTTGCAGTACTTTCTTGTACTTTGCAATGGCTAAAAATCACCGGAAACCAAATGCAGGTTCCTGAGGCACTTCCATATATTAAAATTTCCATGTTTAAGCATCTTAGTTAAAACAAAGCCAAGTGAACTCAGCTGACAGTTCTACAAACCTAGTGTCCATCAGGACAACCAGCTTGGTTAGTGAGCTCCCCAGAGTCCTTTGAGAAGGCAGAAGTCAGTAAGTTGACTCTCAAGTAAGGAGTTTAACATTTAAAGATTTACGTTACTTATATAGCATCCAGTTCCATATACAGCCCAGATCACCTTCATTCATTCAAGCAAAATTGAATTAACAAACAGACAATAATTAGTCTCTTCTATCCCTTCTGCTGCATTCTGGGGAGCGAAGGGGGAGACATACCGACAAGCAGTAGCAGTCCCTGTTGGCAGAGTATGGAAATTACCCACCTCCTTATGCAAGAATGAAAACCTGTCATTTGTTTTTATCCACGGAGTTTAGAAAGTGCTGAATTTGTTGGAGCTGGTCAGGTTTGGTATGAGCACCAGCGATGCCTTTTTTTTTTTAATGCAATACCGATACTGTTTTGCCAAAGCTGCTATTTCTGATACATAAAACAGCACACCTATTTAAGAGTAGCTAAAACCAGGTGAGAGATTAAAACAAATATTCTTTTACTTTTTTCAAGGCCTGCGAACACTAGGTGAATCTGAAAAGTAAAATATAATGCCAGATACTATGCAGATCATTGACTGATGAGATACAGATCCCTATGTACACTGGAATGCTAATCTCCCTAGCTAAAAAGTAGGAAGTAGTTCTATACCCAATTTACTGGTAGAACAGTGACTGTTGATATGCATTTTAAGTATGGAAGTTTATGTTTTCACAGGTCACTTGCAGTGACATCATCTTGATCTACAAGTACAAATATAGCTAGGGACATGAAAATCCTTGGCATTGAGCTGACTTGGCAACGTGCATAAGTGATTTCATGTAGCTTTGATGTTTGCTGTGTTGTATTTTCTGGAAAATGGTTTTATTTCTTGTCTTCTAGTTCTTTACACAGATTATTTCTATGGAATTTAGGAATAAAAAAGGAAAGGAAAGAAAAGGGTGCAGGTGCAAATGAATTTTAATTATGTTTACTACAAGCAAAAAATTGTACTATATCAGGGATATCTTATGTCAGGCTTCATCCCAGAGAGAATTTTTATAGCTAAGTAGTTGTGAAACCTTTAAAAGAAGACACCATTATGATGAAAGGAGCATTTTCTTACATGTACGTACTGTCTCTCCAACATCTTGGTGCATTTTAGATTTTTATCTGTAAAACTGTCAAGAGCCACATTTTAGCTCATCAGTTTGATTTTTACCAGCTACACACCTGCTCATAAGACGCTTTCCTCTAGTGAAAATTAGAAACAGAGTTACTTGTGGGTGACATTTACAAGTGACTGGGGAGGAGGGAAGGTAAAAAATAAATAAATAAAAAGGAATAGCAAACAACTACACAGAAGCCCTCTTCCTCTAAAAGCAGCAATGTGCATAGCTATAGAAGAAAAGTATAGAATGCAATTTTCTAACTGCTAAAGCAACTTTTTCTACACGTGCTATTTTCCTCATCTATTTTTATCGCAGGCTTCCAGACTCTGACAAGCCTCTTGGCTTCCTTGACCATATGGATCTGCCAAGTGGTATGAATACTGTAGGGATAGCCTGCAGAAATATCCTAGCAAGGTGTCTTGCTTTGCAAGGGTTGACTCAGACTTCCAGACATGTTAAGTAATGGGTGTAAGGCATTCAAGCATTGTAGCTTTCCTCACTACATTTGTGGGGTAAATTTTTGCCAGTAGCTTGCAGCCAAAAACCCCTTTTTCCTGAAAAAGAAGTGAGATAAGCTTTTGAAAATAAAAGGTTGAGAGCATAGAAGCTTTTGTTATCTGAAACACTGGCTTTGATTTTTTTAAAAAAGGTGTCCTTCAATACCTAAAAGGCAGGTAGAAGTGAATCAGCAAGCGATGCCTGTACCTAAAACTAGTGTTTGACTTTCCCTGAACAGGACTTAAAATGTGATCTTCCACTGAAATTAATGGGTCCTTATTTTAGACAACAGAAGGACTCCTCCTGACAGCAAAGGATGGGGACAAAATAAGGCTTCCTTAGCAGTGTGCATTATCCTCTGTAAATCAGTTTGAAACTCTCAAACTGATATCCTTCAAACTGTCCTAAGTAAAGGCATGTAAAGTGAGGTTCGGTGCAAGGCAGGTTGTCTGTAGTCACAGGACAGGATTTGTCCCATTATCCATCTTTTCTTGGATACAGTTTTGGGGCATATAAGAGTATATTGAAAGCATATTTTAGACCATCTAGCTGTAAAGTGCCAGCTAGAATACACAGATAGAATACATAAGAGGGCTTCCATATTAAAATACACCATTTTAGCTCTGTGCATCTCATGGCTTATTTGTAAATAATTGAAAAGGACAGAAGACTATTATTACTAATCCTCCCATAGTTCTCCATAATTGCATCATCATCAGTTGCAGCACTCAAACGTTAGCTAAGCATCATCATTTATGAACTTTAAGATTTTTAGGTTTAAAAAGAAGTCTCCAAAACACTACAACAGTTGCCTTTTTTTTGTTAATCAGAAAAGGTGGGGTTTTCAGCATAACATTTTGTGAAATTTTAAACCTTAACAGAAAGGATGCCATTTTTCAATGTTAAACAGCAGACTGATGTCTGAAATTCATGTGGGGTTTGGTTGGGTTTTTTGAAGCCATATATACATTTGCTTCCCCTCCTTCTACAAGTTGCTTCAAGTCCTCAGCTGACGTAAAGGGGGGTGTGTGCATTTAATGGCATAATGGAGAAGGTGTCTGCCACACATCTGCCACTTGTGGTGTCCATGCACCTCACCTGGGTGCCATCCCCTCTCTCCATTCACCCCAAAATGTACACTCTTGAAAATGGTGGGGAGAAGAAAGAAATGAGGACTTGTTCCAAAGAACAGAAGAGCCTGACTTCCTCCTGGCTGCATCCATGTCTTGTCACACCTTAAATGCTCCACACCTTGAAAAGCCACCAGAGCTGATGGGTTAGAAGTCTCCAAAACTTCTATCTTTTTTTGGATAAGAGTCTCTTTGAAAAGGGTATAGACCCATGCAGACCATCTGTGGACTTTAGATGGGTACAGGTAAAGTGTTTTCTAAATGTCTTCTAAGATTAAAAGTTCAGCAGTAGGATGGGAGAAATGTGGATCCATTGATGAGAACCCCCTCACTGTGCTGCTTTTCCTAGGTGCACACTCTCTAAGACGGTAAATACATTGCAGGAGCTCAGAGAAAGCAGGCACAGTCTTTTTACAGGCTGTGTTCATCTCTTCTGATCAATGATTATCTGGATAAGAATTTGGAGTAAATGTCATTCTGGTGATTGTATCTTGTCAAGGGCCTCATACTGCTAAGTAATGGGCTTGGAATGATGAAATTGTGCATAAGCTCAGAAACAAAAATCAGAAAGCAGCAGGGCCCCACTGGATTTAACCTTAGCCTCAGGGAGTTTTTTCAGTTTCCTTCCTCAAGGTCATTGTACCTGCACTAACGCAAGATCCTCCTCCTGCCAGGCCAGTTCTTTCTCATACTCCAAAAGAAGATTTACAGGATGTGACCAAGAAAAAAAATAACGTTCTTCACAAATTACTGCAGAGATAAATGGCACCTGTGCTCACAATGACCTGTTTTAACACTTTTTTTAATGACAGCACCCTATACGAGCTTCTCTCAACTCCTGTCTCATAAGCCACAGTTGGGTTTTTCTGTCTTTCGTCCTAGGCAAACACCAAGGCCTCAGAAAGTAGATGTAATGGCCATGCTGAGCAAGCCTTGGCTGTCACTGCCTTTACTCTGGATTAGTAATTGTTTTGTTTATAATTACGAGCTGTATGAAACCTTGCCAGAAGAGCAAAACAAGTTTACTTTTCCAGTGATGAAATAAATCATAAATTGCAAACCCCTTTGGAATTCAAAATATCCCTCTGAACCAAGGATCAGATGCACAGCATTCTGCTGAGAAATACATGTGAACATGTAGCAGGGCAGCTATAGCAAAGCTCCTGAAGAAGAGGGCAATAAACCTCATTTGAGCTAGGAAGGCAGCTTACAAGGTAATGCCAGTCTCAGTGGCAGACGCTGCCCTGTATCTTACCCACACCCAGTGTCCCAGCAGGTGTTGCAGCCCCTAAACAACCCATGGCACATGCAGAGAAGCATATAGCAATGTTGCATCTCAGATGGTGACAGAGATCCCTCCTATTTCTATGCAGAACTTGGAGAATTCTTGGATAACTTGTTTCCAGTAGAAATCAGCTTTTCTCCGTATCAGAAATGCTTATGAGATTCTAATGGTATTGTCACACAGACTTTGTCAGAAGACATTATCCAGCCCATAAACACATGAAGCAGAGCAACTTATACCTGAGCCTGCAATACCACTGTACCTGACAACACAGATATTTATTTCAACCCTGCACTTCATTGATCTCCACATGCCAGGTAGTTGGGTTCAGTTATTACCAACTTTAATTATTTATAGTTTTCTGCCCTAGGTTTCCTGATGCTTTATGCAGAAAAGGAGTACAGAAGGTAAGGACAACACAAAATAAGGGCACACTTTACAAGTAATTTACAGAACCCAAAGCTAATGAGAAAAGTAGCGTCCTTTCCTACAGTACCTGTGGCTCAACATCTAACTGTGCAATCTGTGAACCTCGCAGGCTTTGAGCAGATCTGCAGACATAGAAAAAAAGCTATTTTCCAACTTGATTTGGGTTTTTGATGGAATATTTTTAGGTTTTCTCGGTTTGGGTGACATTTCAACTATTTTATTTCTTTTTTATAATTTTCTTTGTTAAGTGTATGTGCAAGGGTCACAGAAGTAAAGTTGTAAAAAAAAAATCTAATTTTAACATGCTGTTGATTTATGAAATGATGCTCAGTTCCTTGAGTTTGGGAAAATAACATATACCACTAATAATCTCTCAGAACTGATTTAACACCGTATTCTATTGCAGTTCTAGGAAGAAGCCAAGGACTTGTAACAATCTGTCATTTGCAGTGACATTTTTATTACTCTTTCAGAAATGCTGTGCTTTAATTGTCTTCCTGCTTCAAATCAACTGCTTAGTTTGCTTTAACAGTATTTTTTTCTCTATAGTTACAGTTGCCCTTGCTATAAGAAACCTAAACTCTCTGTATATTCCTGGCATGGAAGCTGCCAACAGGAACAGGAGCAGAGAACCTACCCATGTCCTTCTAATTTAAGAGAGTGAAAATGCTATTGATTGCAAGTCACATTTTTATGGAGTTCACACCAAATTCTTTGTAGACCTGCATTGCAGGCAATTCCCCCTTGATTCACTAGGATTGACCTGAGAGAAAAATTCGTCAAAATAATATACCTTTTTTTTTCAATATTACGAAATTTGCAAGAAGCTGCCCAATAGAGAAATAGCTTTGCTTTCAACTATTAAAAAGAAACTGCAAGCTCTTAATTTAGTAGCAATGTTGCTAGTGCTTTAGCATCTTCTGCAGTGTGCCTCCAACTGATGAACTGAAGCACAACTATAAATAAAGATGATGCCTTTGTCAGCTTGTGAGAAAAAAGGGTTGAATTTTCGGTTTGGTTTTTTTTTCACCTTTCCTGAAAGGACATGTAGTAAGATATCTCTAATCTTTTTGTTTGTTTAATACATACTTTTATCTGTTTGATGGGTTACTGAATCAAAACTGATTTTTCACCAGCTGGTTGGCAATATAGCTCAGTGAACAACAGGGACACAGCCCTAAGATTGCATTGTATGAAATTGGCACCCCAAAGTTCAATGATTGCTTTGCAGTTCAGGACTTTGAGGTGCTCATCTCTTTTCAAGTGAGAGGCAATTTTCCTCTGGCCAAACTGCATTCTTAGACCTGTAGTCTCTGTGTATCCTCTGTGTGCCTCAATGATGAGGGATCCTCTCCCCACATCCCAAATCCTTGGGGTATCCCTTTCACGATTGAGCTGCTCCTTTACCACTCTGTATCTGATAACTAAGAAGTTGTCTTGAGGAGCAAATGGCTTTGTTGGGTTGGGTCTACCTCCTCTGTATTTTAAGAGAATACCTGTCAAAAAAGCATTGTTTCACAGATCTCCAGATTGGGGACCCAATGCAGTGACAAAGAGGAAGGACTTGATGATGGCTATGGGAGGGTGGCTGGTCTGCATGCTAAGAAATCTGTCCTGGCTTCTGAATCATAGATGCACTCAGGCATAATACCAATTGGGAAAAAAGAGAGTTAATTTTCAGGGCTTGCATGCCTTCAGGTTTGTTTGCTTGAGAATATTTTTGGAGGGTAATGATAGATGCTAAGGGAAAGTTACAGCAAGGCTTGTGACTAATGGATAAGATGCAGGATGCTCTGTGATGCTACAAGAAAAATGCTGATGCAGTTAACTGATATCAGAGAGATAAAATAACACTAGCATGAGAAAAATCTAAACAGACCCTGAAAGATTTTCTCAAGATTTTGAGATCCCACCTCGGTATCATTTTAGAGGATGTTTCTCACTAGTAGCCACACAAATAATTGCAGATTAAAGTGTCATACAACTCGATTAACTAAGTGAAGGGAAAATAACAACATTTTCTTTTTAATGAGATGTCTACTCTCTCCTCCTCTGTACTATGCATCTTAATGTACCTTGCTGTCTGCACTGACTTGGGGCTCCAAGGCTTTGTCATTTCTTGGCAATTCCATTCTCTAATTTCCTCTGACACATGGTGCTTAAATCCACGCGAATGTGAGGTGAGGCAGAGAGGATTCCTGCAGACTGCTGTGCCATAAGAGGAGTGCTCATTTGCATTATTCATTAGATAAATGCACTGATTTGCATCTCATTCTGGTCGTCTCTCTTTCCAGGCAGAGGATGTAGAGAATTTGCCGAATTGCTGAATTTTTATGATATTAATAGTGTTCATATGGGATTAAGTCTGCATTGTCTGCTGCCCTTTATTTTGTCCCACAGTTACCTTAAATACCTGCAGAAATTACATCTTTTTGTTGTTTTAATAGTGAACTGTGGCTATTTGCTGCATAGTAAAGGCGTGCTAATTTGCTTATTATTACAATTTTGAAAGTATTTATCAAAGCCATAACTCAATACCTAATCATTAGTTATAATTGGAATATTGTGATCTTTTTCTGTGTTATTCTGAGGTTATGGTTCAAACGCAAAAGCTTGTAAAGCAGCTGCACTGAGCTGACAGGATCTTTAATTTTTTTTTTGCCATTCAGTATTCTTGAGCAGTAAGCTTTAAGAACTACATGCCTTCTGTTATCTAACACGTTAACACAGTAAAGTTGAGAAATAGTGTAGCCATAGATAACTTTCAACATTGTTTCATTCTTTTCTAAGCTTTATGAACCAATTTACATTATGCTTAGTATTAATATTTGATTCAGAAATCTATACTGTAAAAAGGAGGGATTGTCACTCTTCTACCCACAGGGTATTGCAGGGGGAAACTCAATTTTGGAGGGGTGGTTTTAGCACTGTTGAGCTCTTTCATCCTGTTACTAAACACAGGAAACTGTCTGGGGAAATTGGGAATTTTGAAAGACTTGAACTAGTATTCATTATTTCATCAATGCTTTTAGAGAAAATGTACATGCTAGACACCTTTGAAAGTGCTGCTGAAACCCAGAGCCATTCCCTGAGCCGTCATTTACCTCCTAGGACAGCAAATTTCAAAAACAATAGTAGCTTATTCTGACTCTGAATGCCCTTACTTATGCCTGATGCTGCATTGGGCTGGATATTGTACAGAAATAAGGAAAGATGTCGGCACCATTTTAAATAGCTAACAGTATAATTGAACCACAAATGTAAGAAGCAATAAAAAATTGGGGCTCTGTAGGCTGACTTAGGCAAGATAAGGTATTAAGACTGATGACTATGCATTACTTTTATTGTAATTATGGCATGGCTCTATGCTGATGCTGTAGCTGTCTGATGTCTTGAGGGTGCCACACTAGACAAATTCATGTTGGGCTCTTGAATTGGAAGGTGGGAAAGGCAACGGACCCAAGGAGCAGTTGGTCAGGACACTTGATCTGTAAGCAGGGTTACAGCAGAAAATATAATTGAAGTGGCATATGAACATGAAACATGTTTATACTAGGATCCTGCCTAATACACAATTTCATTATAATTGAGTTTGCCACAAGTTAGTGACAGCTGAATCTAAACAAATCACCCAGGTAATGTGCTGATTGCACTAACAGCAGTTGTTGTCAGGGGCAGAAGATGCCATATGGCTCCTCTTCTCTACCCAGGTCAAAATATCATTAGGAAGAAGCTTAACTACATCAACACAAATGAGGAATTAGCCAATCTGGCTTTCTTCCAGCCTGCGGTGTGCGTACACATCCCGGGGTTTGGCCATTCCCAGGCACAGTGGGGGGCTACTCAAGATTTTTCCAGAACATACCAAGTGGAGGAGTATCATGGTACTTGAGGACAAACAAAGGCAGCTGGTGCTCAGTTGCATTGCTCAGGCACAGCTTAGCTCTCCAAGACATGCCCAGATTATGTTTGGGCAGTTTGTGAAAGGAAAATAAAGTATAAGTGAAACCAAACGCAAACCAGGGCAGTGGAACATGAGGGATGAATGACACCTGAGCTAGTCCTGCACAAGGCAAGGTCAGGTTCAGCCTAAGGGAGGGCTTTTTATGTCAATGGGGACATGAGTCAAACTCCATGTAGTGAATTTGGTACAAGCCTTCTAAAGTTTGTACAGGATTTTTATTTTGTGAATAGACTAAATTATAGTATAAATTTTGCAGTCCCATGACAATGATGTTATGCCTGACCTTCCCTTATGATTTCAGAATCTTGTCCATTTACAAGTACCAAACACTAAAACAAGTCACTAATAATAATGCAGAAGCTACTGCTCCTGCAAGAGCATCAGAAGCTGGTTGCACCACTGCTTTGAAATGAACTTTTAGCATGTCTGTTCTAAGCTGTGTGATGCTTTACTAGGTTGCATCAGGCTGAAGTGCTGCAGAAGTACAGTTGATGCTATATTAAATTGTTATTAACTACAAAATGTCATCCAAAGTATAGTGTTCTGCCAGTTTGAATTATGTATTTTCATTATGCTTTGTGCTTTGAAAAACACACATTTGAAATTTTTAAGCATGCCAAATAGGCCAGATGCTGCCCTTCAGAAATAAAAATTGCCTTCACTGATTCTGTGACGATTTGGGTTGTAGAAGAGCCGTAAAATTTCTGCCAGACTTAAAATATCTTTCCTTGAACACTGGTCCCGCTGTGCTGATCTTGCTGTCAGCAAGGGTTTGCAGATCCTCAGTTATGAAACACCTTGTCACCACTCACCCAGCAGCTTGCTTCTGCTTTGCTGTGAAGTTTGTTAAAGCACTTTGTTCAGATTTTGAAATATAGAGTACTTCCTAATGATTTTTTTTAGGAATATGCTTGGGGACAGTCCTTTGATACAACTCAGGGTAGCTATTCGGAAGTGTGTTATGGAAAAGGTGGATAATCCATTGTGCAGAAGCCTTTAAATTATTCAAAACGATATTCACCCTTAAAAATGTCCTTGTCTAGTGCAAAGTGAGGAGAGCATCTGTTCAAAATTTATTTTTATCAGCACTCTTCAATGGATATTAGACCTCTTTCTCTTTCGGGGCCTGCCACAGTGTCCCTGACGAATTTACTGCACAGCTCTGCCTCATTCATTACAAACCACCTATTTTATCTGCCATGGGCTTCTCTGCACCCTCAGCAGCACCTGAGAGTTTAGAGCAAGCCCACTGAAATCACTGCAGAAGCATCTAGACCCTGATTGGCTTTCTCCATATTGTCTTCACCACATCAAGAAGCCAAAAAAAGCAGGCTTTAGGATGGAGCAGGGGATTTTTACTGACACTGTTAATTTTCTTCCAGTGGCAGAGGATTGGCAAAATAAGCTCAGTGCCATATGCTTTTTGATCCTTATTCAGGAGATGGACCATGCCAGCCCCTGGAGGACCTGAAGCAAACCTGAGAAAAACCCTTTCAGACAGTCAGAACACTGGGACTTGCATAACCAACACAAGTTGGAGCAGCCTTTAGGATGCTCTGAATTACACCTAGAGTTGTTCCAAGTCTTTATCAGGATGGTTTGCTTTCTACGACTACTTTTCTCCCTCTTCATTTGTGATGAGCATAAACCAGAAATCAAATACATGAATTCACTCCACACTGTGGGTAGCAGTTTCTACCGTACGTTCATAAATTTAAAAAGTAAAGCTGTTTCAAATAAGCTTCAAGAATGACAACTGAAATAAAACTTTCAGTGTAGTGGGTCATGCCAAGAGCAGATAGAGTAGAATCACTGAATCATTAAGGTTGGAAAAGGCTCCCAAGTTCATCGAGTCCTAACTTTGACCAAACACCACCTTGTCAACTAGACCATAGCACTATGTGCCACATCCAATTGTTTCTCAAACACTTTCAGGGAACACTTCACCACCTCCCTGCGCAGCACACTCTAATGATTAACCATCCTTTCAGTGAAGAAATTCTCCCTGATGTCCAGCCTGAACTTTCTCTGGCACAGCCCTCTTGTCCTGTCACTAGTTGCCTGGGAGAGAAGCCAATCCCCACCTGTGTACAGCATCCTTGCAGGTAGTTTTAGAGAGCAATAAGGTCTCCCCTGAGGCTTCTTTTTTTCAGGATAAACAACCCCATCTCCCTCAGCCACTCCTCATAAGACTTGCTCTCTAAACCCTTCACCAGCTTCACTGCCCTTCTCTGGATGCACTTCAGCACCTCAATGTCTTTCTGGAAGTGAGGGACTTAGAACTGGATGCAGATCTTAGGTGTTTCTTGACACTACAAAGACAAGTAGTTTGCAGCACAGATGATTTTACAGGATCCAACCCTTCCAACATGTCTCTCTAATTACAGAAAGCTGATCCCCATTTGTTCATCCCTCACATGTGAAAGTCTGAAAATCGAGTCAAATTAAGTTCCAAGTACATTTTCAGTTTATGTTGAGAGATGCCACTATCTCAGTAAAAAGAGAAAAGGAATATTCCTTTGCTTCAAGCAGCATGAACAACACTGCAAGGAGATTACATCTGTTACAAGAGGAAAATGCTATCTTTATGCCTTTTTGTAAAGCAGCCAATGGCTAATGGACAGGAAGCCTTTCTGAAAGTTTTGCAAATCTACATAATGTTCCCAAGTACTGTAGCATGCATTCGAATCACAGATTTAACAGAGAGAAGAAAAGCAGGGGGGTTCATGCAGCCAGATAGCTCACTGTTGGCTATGTATCTGAGAAGGATCAGAACCACACGTCTTGCCAGCCAGGAATAGCATTATCTTACGTTTAAAATACTCCCTTTGTGTTGTTTCTTTTCAGTTCATAGCATGTAAATCAGCGCTGCTTCCTGCCCCTCACAGCAGACCAAAGTATTTGTAGGTGTTGGGCTGTGATAAATGTGGATATCTGCAAGTGCATGGAGCTGGTCCCTTCTGCAGAGCAATGACTCACATGTAACTGGGGTGTCTGACAGAAATCCCAGAGAGGCATGAACTAATCTAAATTACAAGGGCCAGAAATAAACATGTACAGTGGTAGCTGATTACACTACAGTTTCTTACCAGGAGTTGAAGCACAGAGCAGAGTTGCAAGACTGCTGCTGGGAAATGCAGATGTGCAGTCTCTGATGGACTTCCATTGCACTTCATATTTATGTAGTGGATCAAATGTGTGAGGGGGTACTCTCTAAAACTTGAAGATCTCTGACTCGAATAACATGATTTATACCATGATCTTCCAGTTCATCTGAAGTGCCTGTGACAATCCATGTACTTCCAGGAATGTGCAGTGAACAGGAGCTAATGCCTGCCCCAGTTCCATGGATGAGCTGGCAACTCCTCATAGTACCACATTGCTTCTAAATGCTTTAGTGTGCAAGCTCCTAATAAATACTGTGATTAAGGATTTTCCCAGAGGAAAATTAATGTAAGAAAATTATGGAAAACCATAATTCATACTTCCTTTACTATCTCACTGTTTATTCTAGGTACCTTCAAAAGAATTATGTGCATTTTTTTAGTGCTTTAGAGGCCATATTGGGGATCACAGAGCATTAAAGTTCCTGCTTTTGTATAGAAGTCTTGAGAGTCAGTTACTGTGGTAGTTTCAAGGAACAGCACTTGTTTGCTATGCCAGCTAAATTTAGGAGATTACTGTTATAAATCAGGCATTCCAAGTAGTTTTTTAAAAAAGTTGATGGTGCTATTGTAACAACTTAATCTACTTGCTATGTATCACTTCTCTAAACATCTCCTTCAGCTAAGCAGTCCACCCTTTTCAGATTTTCTTTGTCTAAAAATCTTTCCGAGCCTCTCATCCTTTCTTTGTCACAAGGTAATCAGACTTCTCTGAACATCAAAATAGCATGAGAATAACATCAGTAACAATGTCTAAAATGTTGTAGGAGTCTGCAGAGGAAGTCAGGCGGAGAGTAATATTACACTCTGCGTTGGCACTTAATGATGCATCATTTCCATAAACTTAGTGAAGATGGAGGTTTAACTGGTTGATTCCCAAGTGAGCCATTTCTACAGTACCACTAGAGAAAATTATTTAATTATTATGTAAAAATTATTTATACAACTCTATTATTTAGGATAACGTGTATTTATGAGTCCTTCCTTTAGTGCTAACTAAATTCTGCCCAAACAAATGGGTGTTCTCTTGCCCCAAATGTAAGCTCTCCTTTTAAGGAGACAACAGGAATGGACAAGTTGTGAAGCACAAGGAAGTAAGGATTCAACACTAGCCATCATGACAAACACTGGTTGTAGCACAGCACACGATTAATATTTAGTACCATATTTCCACTAGTCATTGCTGCAAAAGAGGGGCTCTTTTACAGAGATTCATGATCTCATTTCACTGGTGTTTATGGAGAACTCCTCCCAAGTGTGAAAACAGCAAGGGAGAAAGTACAAGGGTGCTTGTGTAATAAATAAGTAAAAATCAAACAAATAAGGATTGAAGGATCTTATCACCAGGCAACAGTGTGGGGACAGCACTGGCTTTCTGATGCCAAACTGGAGATGGTGAATTGGGCAGGAATGGGCTGTGAAGTGTTTTGAAAGTGAGGGCAGACAGCTGATGGCTGATGTGATGGAGAAGGAGTAGCTGGTTCTGGAATGCAACAAGAACATGCAGTGAGCTAGAGAAATGATCTTTGCAGAAGCATTCTGGATTTCTGGGTGGTTATCAACAGGGCAAGACTGCATTTGTCAAAGCCAGAGAAAAGGTTGTTGCTGTAATCAAAACATGGTAGGGCAAGAGCCTGAATGAGAGTTTAAATGGGAAGATGGATAGGAAAGACTGTATCGTAGTGATATGATAGTGATGTAGCACAGGAGCCATAAATCATCTGGCAGAGCCAATGCACTGTCAGCAAGGCCAATTAGCCCATGATGAGCACTGCCCTGCCAAAGCTAGGCTGCTGCTACCCAAGCTATCAGGTTTGTGACTATCACAAGAACATCTAAACAACAGATTTATAGCTAGCTGAGTTCTCTGCTTTGTGCAACTAAATACAGTGGAAACATGTTTAGCCTAAGTGTGACTTTCCAATTTAATCCACCTGACAGGCAGGAGGTATAGCAGATCCTGCTTGCTTTAAGTCATTCTTTGCAGAGTGTTACCTGCAATTCTGGTTTTCCTTCTTTGCAGTCCTTCTTTTGACTCATAGTTCTCAACTTCTGTCACAGCCTCTCTCCTCTTGCTGATCAGTTGCACTACAGCAACCCCATTTCCTTACCCCATACCTCATTTTTAAAACTGAGGGTCAAGTTCTACTTTGTCTTCCATGTCAGTGCAAGCCTTTGAAGGAAAAAATTAAAACAAGTGTAATGTGCTTAATTGCATAAAGTAAGACCTAGCTAAATGCCTGTGTTAATTTGCTAAACAATATCAGTCAGTGAGTTTTTGAGAAATGGGAGCTACATTTACAATGAAGTATCAGTCCACAGAATGGGAGATTTAATGACTGAGAGAAAAATAATATTGAGTCACTAACTTTAAACCACATGTCACTAGTTCAGAGAGTTTGTGCTTTTATGGCTGGGGTTCATGAAAAATATTCTGTTCAGGACTAGCCAAGCCAGAGGCCTGCATGGTATTCATCAGCAGTGCTGTGGAACACTGAATATCATGGCTGGTGCCTGAGTGCTGGTCCTACACCAGCCCCAACTCCTAAGCTATGGAGCCGGAGGTGTGATAGAAACGTCAATACTACATTGCTGTGACTGAGTTGTTAATGCACATTTTGGATTCTGCTTCCCCCAGTATTTATCCTGCTTCCTTAATTTCTCCTGATTTCATCCACATGGATTTCAACTGCTAAAGCACTTGCTTTCTTTACAAGATGCATGACAAATTCACAGACTAATATATGAATGGAGTGAAAGATTACAGCTGCAGGAGGGTTACATGTTGTGACTGACTATTGTGTTAGAGAACATTGGATTTCTATCTATAATTTGTATTCAGGGTCTTATCTCAATTTTATCTGCTTTAGACCAGCACAAGCATGACTTCCCTAGAGCGATATGAAAGCAGGAACACACAAGGTATCTTTTCTTAAGCTTCAGCACAAACTCAGCCTGTGTTTGACAAGACAGCATCTCCTAGCTAGTGTCCACAAAGAATGCAACCAAACCTGTTCCTGCCTCCCCCAAAAGATTTAAAAAAAAAAAAACTAAAAAAAAATAAAATAATAATTTATTTTTTTAAAAAAAAAAGGTGGTGAGAAAGACCTCTGCTCCTTTCATTTTTCTGCAGAGCTGGCACTTCAGGATGCTGAACAATTAGTGGTATGTTTATAAAAGTCATTATAAAAAAGTGTTGTTTTCAGCAGAATAAATTCAAGGGTCTCACTCATTAATTTTAAATGAGAGTTACAGGACTGCAAGGTCAAAGGTATGAGCTCATGCTGTTGCTGCTTTGAAAATGCCAAGAGAGGGATTTTCACCGTAACTCCACTTTGCCCCAGGGAAAAGCCTGCTCCATTATCTTTTTAAATTAAAATGGACACCAAAAAGCAATGTATATGAATTAAGAGAAGGGACTTTACACTGTGGCTTGATTTGGAATAATTATAATTGTAGGGAAGTATTTTTCCAAGTACACTTTCTGTTCCTAATTAAATCCGTGGAAATGCCTCATTTTCTGATTATTGCCAAAGTGTGTTTCAAACTCCACAGAAATGCTTGATTGTAATTTCATTAGAATTCCATTTCTCCAGGCTATACAGGTGCAATGAAAAAAGAGGTAAAATTAATTAAAACTGCGGACATGTTTATACCCACCAGGTGTCATAAAAGGTAGTGGCTGAGACATTTTTCAAGTAATTAAGCAGACAGTTCTGCTTTTTCTGATGAGTTACTGCCCTTCCCTCTTTAATCTGTGTAAGAGATTTCATCACAGAGCTATTGTCAGGTGATGGGATTGCTCTTTACAATCAGCATCCCCCCCCCACTGCCGCATGCTAATCGAAATCACATCATCAAATCACATCACAAAGAGGCAGCGACATGCGATCGGCACGTTTCCAAAGTCAGGCTTCGTCTGCCAAGGTCTGCCCATAATTTAGGCTAAAAAGAGGATAACACAATTTTCAGTTTAACCATATTTGGATTAAATAGCTTGAGTGTTCATTCAGGGCATAGCATAGCTTCTGCATGTACAGCTCAGTTCTCCTCAGTGAGGGCAGCATTTAATCAGAATCATGTGTTGGGGATGTTTATGTTATTGTGGGGGTTTTTTCCATTTCTGTTTTGTCAGGAGTTTTTCTTCTGGCCACGTGTAGATAATCAGTAGTTTCCCTGAGGATGTGCAAACTGCCATGGTTGCATCCTCAGGCAATATTGTACATAAGCACTGTAATTGATGGCATTTTCTAAGTTTTCAGTGTAAGTTAGAAGCCAGAATTTGGTACATTTCCTTTCTCTGTCTTGGCAGTGGATATAAATACATCTCTTTGCTCTTCTCTTTGGGTTTCCAGTCCCATGAGAGCAGTCTCCCTGTATGTTCTGTGCATCATACATGTACAGCTCTGCCTAGGGGAGGAACAGGTGGGCATAGCACCTCTGGTACTTTCTGGGCTCAGACATGACAGCGCACTTCTTTGGTAGCGAGAGCAGGGCCAGCCTGGTTCTACCAGCCTGTACAGAGAAGATGGTGAGGCTGTTGTGCTCCCAGAACAAAACAGCCATGCCATTGCCCTCCTGCAGGGCTTGTGGAAGAATCACCCTAACCCTGTGCTCCCCACAGCTCTGCTCAGCGTCACTGATAACCACAGCTGCTCTGCACCTCCAAGAACATCACTAGCACATGGAAGTTGTTTTCCATCCCGCATCCAAGGGAACATGTTAGAGCCTGCATTGTATAACAAGTTGTGCATTTTAGGGTTTTACACGTCTCTCAGAGTCCTGTAGCACTGATGTAAATAGATAACCAAGCCCACTGAGCTTTCCTATGAAAAGTAGCAATTTCTTATTTTGTTTCAGTTGGCTTGTATGTTGCAATTGGTACTAAATATTTTCTAATCGACAAATTTTAGGATTTTTTTTTTAATACTGCAAGAAAAGGACAGTGTAAAATAGATTGCTCTGTATTTCACAAAGTGGAACATATTAACTGTATTCAGTTGCAAATGCCTGTAACAGTGGACACACTTCGAGCAAAATAATTCAGAATGGCAATATTCAATGCATACTTCCATTTAGAGTTAGTGTCCTCCCTGAGCATGTTATTCTTGTTTTTTTTAATTTAATGCTCTGTCTTTATTAACTTATATCATTTTAATTAGATTTCCTTTCATAATATTGTAATGTTCTCCTGCTTTCAAAGTTATCCCTTACAAGGTCATCTCTAATACATGACTAATGCATTTGACTAAAACACACAAATAAAATATGATAGTCCCATTAAAGAATATAGGACTGTGCTGAAAATAACAACTCAGTCTGAGCTTTAAAAAAAAAAAAATTAAAAAAAAAAATCAGTAAAACCTTGGAGATGAAGGATAAAGTCATACACATCTAGAACCAAAATCAGCTTGTGTGTACTTTGTACCTGCTATTCTGGGGCTGAATTTGACCTTTTGAAGGTTGAAAATGGTTTTTGAAACAGAGTTGTTATTTTTTTTCTTTTCAAGTTTTAAGTAGCAATTTTTTTCTCTTTCAGTACTAAATTCTGCTTTCTGCAACAACCAACGTAAAACCAGAATCTAGCTTGACCTAAATGGTGCTTTCTTGCACTTCTGCATCACGTGTTCATTGCCTTTTTTGCAATGCCCAGGCTTTCAGTTAAACATCATAGGATTAAGCTCCATCAGTAATACATTTTAAATATGTTGCCTGTTTTACTGATTTGCCTCATTTCATTAGGTAAAATAACAAATAGAGCACTTCATTTACTGCTTTTGTGCAAGCCACACTATACTGTTGTATTTCTTCCTAAATAACACCAAGTTCCCATTTTTCCCCTGTAGAAGTCAGCCCAGACATCTAATTGTTACTACCACATGATTTTAAGTCTTTTCTATTTCTGCAATGTCCTATGGCAGGTGAAGAAAGCAAAAATATATTTTAAGAGAGGGAACAACAATGATTTATGGAGTGACATCTCAATATTTCCAATGTTTCTATCCTATTCTTTTTACATCCTAATATTATGAGATTTTTTTTTCCCCATGGAAGTTTCTGCTCCATATGCATTGTGCTGTCTTAGGTTCTTTTATAGACTTGAAAGAACTTTGGTTTACCACAGAAAATACTTTAAAAATTGTTTAGTAGGCACTGAACTCCTAAAAGCTTAAGCTAAGATACTTTGAAATCAGCTTTAAGAAAAATACAATATGGACATTGTTAAATTTATCTAGGAAGAAGCTTTTCTAAGGCAGTTTTGGCAATTGGCATTTTGCATCGCTTACTGTAAGAGTCGTATGCTTGTAACGTCTTGGAAACAGTTTGTATGGCAGCCGGGTGCTTTTAGAGCATCTGATGCCAAGTGCAGTCTCTTCCTATTTTTTTATAAAGTTGGGTAACCTTTCATTAAGAATAAGTTTAAGTAATAAAGAACTGTACATTAAATGGCTTATTAGCAAGTCTTCAAACAATGTATATTCTAGTAGTTTTTTTCTTTCACAGTACATGTCAAATTTTAGGTCAGAAAAAGAGAAATGCTGGACGTGATACTCTAGTGGTTTTGACACGCTGCTGCAGCAGCCCTACACACCAGGCTTGCTTTTTGACTTGGTATCTCCCCAACGTGCTGCAGCCTTCCCTGATGAGCCAAGAGGGCACAGCACACAGCCCCATAATCCCTTAGCTTTGAGACTTTGAGAACCAGCATTGCTGCATAACTGAGACAAAGCACTTCCACTGGAGGGCGTCCAGAACAGATCCACAGCATCGGTACCAACTCCAGCAGCAACTCAATAGCAAACAAGCAATTTCTGTCCTATCAACATTCTCCTCTGATCTCCCTGTGACCTCCACTTGCTGAGAGCACTTCCAACAGGAACATACACTAACACACCCAGCAGAGAGTAGCCAACAGCAATTTCAACAGATATCCACATTAGAAATAAACATACTGGCTAATCGTAAAATGCTATCCATAAATCAATAGCCACAGAATTCTAGGAGAGTGAAAAAAACCCATCCAAGTAATTTGAAACTTACCTTGCTCAGAATTGACTAGAAGCCATCACAACCTTCCACACGCTCAGCAACACCAAGACACTGACCTCGACGTGCTCACTTCAGCTCTTAGTTAACAGACAACCAGCATTACCAACCTTAATTGGGTAAACATGTGGAGGTTCTCAAACAGAAGATTTCTCCACACCTAATTATCGCCTGATTTCTGAAAGCTGGGTCCGTAGTGAGCCAAACCTTGCACCATGGCTTTCAAAAATGACCCTAAAAAATGGATTTGAAAAAAAAATAAAAAACATTTTACAATACTCACACTTTAATTAATCAGAAATGGAACATTCCATCAGTATTATGTTTTTATATAATGAAAAATACATTAGTTCTCTGCATTTTTAGACACGTTTTTAGAAGTAACAGTCTGGTGTGAAGATTACATAGGATTAGAAGAATGCCTCTTTTTTGAAGGATAATGCTCCTTTTAAAATGTGAAACTGGAAGCAGAATGGTAACACCTGAGAAAGATGTAGGTGGATAAAACTTCAATAAATAAATCAAGCAGAGCAAATACACTGTCATCCTTAAATATCTGGAGTAGGATTTTTGATGCTTTCTTAGTAGAAGATACTTTAATTTTATAAAAAAATACATATTTGATATGGTAAAAATTCAAACCTATAAATAAATAGGTATCTTAGAATAACACACTGAAAGTTAACATTCAGTCAAGCTAACTAAATCATGCTGTTTGTACCTGTCCTCAGCCCACTCTTTCCCTAGCCCACATACATGTGTTTTTCTAGGTATGGGATCACTGAATTTTTATATAGTATGTAGGCAGTTATGTATGTAATTACCAGTGTGGCAGAAACAAGTTAGTTCTGATTAACTGAACTTTTCCAGTGTAATTCACTATGTGAGAAGAAAAGAAAACAGAAAATAATTGTAACCTGTCTATGGCTAAATATGACAAAGCTGAGCTATGACAGCAGGGTCTAGAAAACAGCAGTAATCTGCATGTCTGTACATGTCCTGGCTTATCTTGGAACCATAGTCCTCCTTCTTTGCTGATAAAGTTCTGATTGATGCCATTGCTTCCAGGAATGGAGGCTGAAGCTAAATACACATTTCAATAAAGCAGAAGCTGATCTGAAGTGAGGAATCTGGAAGAGAGGTGGTAATCTTTGTCACTAGTGTCCTCTCTACTGACCACCACCTCTGGAGGTTTTCTAGTTCCCCAGAACCTGATGTGTTCACCACATGGCTCAAGACAGCTTGTTCTTTGCTGCTGTCTCCTCCTCTCCATCCTTGTTGTGGTTATTGCCCATTTCCCCTCAGCAGGGGCCACAGAGAGGACTGACCCCCACTGCTTCAGCCCCAAGGTCTCCTGGCTTAGCTCTGAACCCCAGCCGCCAGGTCAGTCAGCTGAACTGATGCATTGTGCACTGATGTGAGCAGCCAGTCCAGTCTGTCAACTGCTGTGGTCTCTGGCCTCCAGGGAGGGGCCGTGAATTCATCCCTTCAGCCAGAGTCACTGGGGAGTAGATGTAAAAGGCCTTCATGAGCTGGAAGTGTCATTGTGTCTGAGTCCAGCAGCGCTTAGTGTCTGTTAGCTTTGGATGGGTGCATTTATCTAAACAAAGCTCCTCTGGTTTTTGGTAGACTTTTTGTTTGTTTGTTTTGCTTGTTGGTTTGGCATTTACAGGGAGGGGGATCAGATTCCTTCAATACGAGTTCTCCTCTGTATCTAATACTAATTACAAACAGAGTAACCACAGAATAGTAAACTTGGTGCTTTCTTATACCAAGTTCTTACCCTCACTTATCTTATTTTGGCCTTGTGGGAACATCCCAGCTGGTCCTCTCAGCTATGCCCACATGGAGCCACAAGATCTTTTTCTTTCCTTTCCCTGATTTCTTCAGCAGCTGCATTGATTTAAATCCATATGTAGCCTTAAATTGCTGCAAGCCATAGCCCTGCCTGTCCCACACATGGTAGAATATAGTGTCTCACTAGCTGCAGAAACAACTCCCCATCTTTCTTCTGGACATCTTGCAAACCACTGTCAAAGCTGCTTTGTGACCTGGTCTTTTGCCAAGTCTCTTTCCCATTCAGATGATGACTTAATGCTCTTTATTCTTCAAGGAGACCAAAAGCTATCCATGAGTCCTCATTTTCTGCAGCACTGTAAGCTTCCTGAGGAAGCTTGGGAAGTCCTTGAAGATGTCTTGGCTGTGTACTGTAGGCACCCTTAATCGCAGGTCCTGTCAGGGCGCTCTGAGACACATGGTGCCAGTTGGAGACATTCAGAGGAACACCTTTCTTATGGCCCAGGAGTACCAACACCTGCCTAACTTCCAGCTGTACACCCAGCACTGCAGCCAGATAGTTTTCTGCTTTACGTAAAGCATAAAGGTGCATTTTCTAGAAATACAGTAAAAAGCCTTTTCACTTCAAGACAAAATTATCATGTTTCTTCTCTTCCTACTTGGTCTTTTGCCATTTTTCTCATTAAACGGAAGTTTCTAATGGAAGTGATAGAGCCTTGTGCTCACAGGAAGGCCCAGTGTCACTCCCTCAGGGAGGCTGAGCTGTGATTGCACATGACCTCATTGTGCTGACCTCACTGTCCTGTTATTTACTCGAGATAGGCAACACAAGGAAATATTTCCTTCCTCGTTTTCATAATTTCTCCCTAAAACAGATTTCTGCAGTAAAGGATTCCTGGCTTTGTTGGTTTACAGTATACTGATACAACAATTTTAGGATTGTGTTCTTAGGTATTTCAGAAATTGTGCCTTAGTCGGACAGCTTCCCATGAAGGTCATTAGTTAACAGGCTAGAAGTCTGACCCAAGGGGTTTGTATATTCAATTTTATTAAACCCATAAGTGTTTGGGCAACTCAGGATTACTGTGATTGGAAGTTCAAAACTACAACGATCTTTTGTGTCTAGCGCATGTTATGCAGGAGAATATTTTAATCAATAGCAATGCTATCAGAGCTGGAAATCAAATGCAAAATAATTCCCTGGGCTTCCCATGTATAATGACATTTGCTCTTTTGATGAATTGCTAATGATTCTTGGACAGAAGAGCTGGCAGCCCAGTCAGCCTCACTATAAATGGCAGAGAGAGCAGGATTGTATTTACTACTATTTACTGCTAACAAACTATGTACCTTTCAGCATGTTGTCTCTCTACTCTGAATTATTCCAGTTCCAAAAAGGCAACATCTTTAACACTAGTCTTTTAAGAAATTCCTATTTTCTTCAAGGAAATGTTAGTTTGCTTTGTTTGTTTTGAAGTGACAGTATCAAATTGAAACATTACCTTTTTAAAAAGGCAAAAACTGTTTCAGCTGTGATGCCTGCCTAATCCTCCCAGCAATTTCCACGACTGTAACTGTAAAGCATTTTTTTCTTTGTGTTCATTTCTCTTGTTTTGTTTCTGACATCCTGCACAAGAGAAGCAACCTGACTAACTGGTGGGCAAACCAGCAGTGGCAGCAGTGAGATGAACTATATCCAAAGTACTGTTCTATGTAAAGATGATGAAGGAGTGAGAAAGCAGAGAAAAAAAATCCTCTATTATTTTCATTTTATGCTGGTAGTAATATGGTGGGTTTATCTTTCACAGTAATTGGCTAAAACTCATTCAAATAACCAAGCAAAGATAATTCTGAGTGTTGTTTTACTTATTTGTTTAATAATGTCACTATAAAGACCAAAAAAGTGCAATGATTTCGAATCTTATTATCCTGAATTATTAATTTTGTCAGCATTTAAAAAGAATAGTAGCTTGGAGATTTTTTCCTAGGCTATACTGCTGTGCTATGATTTCTTTTCCTAGTGGATTCATAAAGATTTAAAAAGCATGAAGTATTTCTCATTCCCAAAGGGCTCTGGCTTTGCAGGAAGATGACAGCTATAGGATTGTGCAGAAGACTTGATATTAGTGTGAGCTCTAGTAATTTTTTGCAGATTCATTTTTTGATCTTAAAAATTTGTTGATGCTCTCTATACCTGTAACGCTTAGATATTTTATTAAGGTGTTACTGTAACTGTATGACCATTATCTATAGTCCAAGACAATCTGCATTAATGTTGCTCTAGTTACCTTTGGTGTCTCTGTTGACTGCCATTAAATTCCACAAACCCTACTTAAAAGTCCTCAACTGTAATATCCAGTTTCCAAAACATCTCTCAAAAGGTGCGTTGGACTGTCAGAGAAGAACAACAAGTGCAAGTTTTCTTCTTCACAACTATCAGAGTGTTTTTCTTGACCAGCAAGCAGAAAAGCCAAGTGGCAGTGCCCCAGCAAGCCCCCCGTGCCATACATCTGGCTGGCGACACGCACAGCCACTTTATCTTGCAGTCATTTCTTTTCAACACTGAAGTCACGGGGACACTTGAAAGTTAAAAGTAATTCCTTCTTTTGCTTCCCTGCTTTCTCCATTGCTCCAGAGTCCTGCATGCATAGGATTAGGCTCTTCACTTATGTAAATCACTGAGCTCAAAATATCCCCAGTTGTGTGTCCTCATTAAAGGCTGCAATGTGCACTAGTGCCGCTCTCCCACCACAGTGAGAGCCAATTTGTTCCCTAACAGAGCAAGTGCAAATTTTATCAGGGTGATGGATTATGTAAGAAAATACATTCACCCCATTGATTCATTGTTTCAAAGGACCCATTATCTCTCCCATTTTCTGTAGCATTCCCCTAAAGGTCATATCACTGTTGCTTGAACTTTCTGAGGAAAAAATAAAACTGCAATTCTTTTATATCGGGTCTGAAAAAAAGAATAATTTCACAGCTGTTGACAAGAAGGTTAAGAATGTGCCAGCAGCTCTGATGATTAGCACAGGCTGCTTCTGTAGTCTTGTTTGTGGAGAGCTTGTATGCCATCCTGCATGTTTCTCCACTTCTCATTGAAGAGCCTGGAGAATCCAGGAAAACTATCCATCAGAAAAGCAGCTTGGTGTCAAAGCAGTTTTGCTGATAAGATTCAGTCTGATTTGCTGCTGGCACTGATAGGACTTTAGGTGTCTAGGAAATAATAGATACATTTATGCTGTATGCATTAGCTGCTGTTACCCTTATGAGGAACACAATCTTGCTGGCGTTTGGCTTTTTGTAATCAAGTGTACCTTTAAAACAACTTCTCTAGTAGAAAAGTTCCCTTGGTCTCCATTTCAGGTGTCTAAAAATTATGTGAGCTATTCATTTAAAAGGACATCTAAATACCTGAGGGTTTAGAATATCAACAGGTCTATGGTATGCACTTGCATTCACATCTTCAGAGCATTAAGCCCCGTTAGATAAAACTTTATCTCTGAACAGAGGTGCTTAAGAAAGTGGGAATGGAGAGTGGCCATACTCATTGTGCTCCTGTGCAGGGGCTGGGGACAGACTTCTCCTGCCTGTGCAAGTGTGCACACAGCCCCCCAGGCCCCATCAAATCCACGGGTGACTGTGCCACAGGAGTTTTAACCTATTTCTGAGCAGTCACTTCAACTGCATAGAAAACATTTCTTTCTTACCATGCCTGACATGGTGCCTTTGCTGAATGTCTTTTCCACAACCATCAGTGTCATTCTCCGTGGCAGGTTCTGTGCAAGATTTAAACATGAAACCAAACCCTGGTGTAAAGCGGGTGCTCTCCTGAGACGGAGATGAAGGAGCTGCCAACTGTTTGGTGCCAACTGCTCTCGGCATCAAGCCGCTCACTTTGTCTTCCCCAGGAATGCAGGCATGCACTTAAAATACCCAGCCATTCTCACTGGAGACCATATCAGTCAAACATTAGATATTCATCTTTCATTCCTGCCTATTACTAATTGATAGCCGAGGTCTTTAGCATGCATCATATCTCATTACACTCCATAGCTATAACTAAGTTGAAAATACAGAGAACCTTTAGAGCTAAAGATTTGAAGGAAGAGACTTTATAGATCTTAGGTTTACATGATGCTGCCTTTTGTTCAGTAATTGCTATTCTTCAGGTCCGGGTCCTGTTCAGGTCCATAGAGTGCTCTGGTTTGCACAGGTTAAATCCAGACTAATATCAGTGGCTTTAGCAGAATTAGCACAGGTTTGCTTTCATTTTCTCTATCAACATTAGTATTTTCCAGGCCCCACCATGGTAAGGGCTATCAAAGCATTTAGACAAAATCTGAGCTTCAGTAAAGAGAGAGAGATGTGAGAGTAGGGGATGAGGTGGGGTGAGCATTGTGCTTCCTCTTCTTCCTTCTGCACCTTGCCCCTAGCCGAGGACTGGTACTGGAGCTCTCCCTGATGCCAAGGTTAGGGAAAGCAAACCATTTTTCAGAGAGGAAGACTATTAGTTAGTGGGGTTTATCACTAATTTCCATTAATTAATAAACCATTTCTAATTGAGAAATTTGCAGAAGGAAAAAAATCTAGACTATTTGAATATCTCTTCCATTAAGCTGAACTGCAGAGAGGACTGCATGCCCAAACTAAGCTTGAAAGCTTTCTTACAGTTTTATTACCTTATTTCTTACCCTTTTCTCTAAAAACCCTGCAGAAAATTCACTTGAAATGCTGATCCATCTGAACTTTAAGTTGACATCTGCATGAACTCGTTACCTGAAGTTTTGGGTCAGCTTCCTGGCTGCTGAATGTACTTTAACATTTTTAATCTTTTATTTTTCTAGCCTTTTTTGCTCTTGCCAGATTTCAGCAGTTTTGCAATAGCATATAGAGGCACCAATTTTTTCTGTTATCAATCAAGGGAAAGCAGAGAAGAAAAGGAAATGAGAAGGGAAAAAAAGAGAAGAAAAAGAAACTTGAGCAAAAGAGCAAGCATTATTATTTTTAGAACAGGTAGCTGCTTCTGACAATTCACCTAAGGTAGTTTTCTTTTTCTCTGTAGGACTCGAATTCATTCCTCTCAAGACTTTGGTATTGATCCTCTTTCTCTCCAGAGTTCCTGACCTTCTTCCTTTCCTGTCCCAGCCCAGCTGGTATGCTTTCATATGGCTTGGCTAGCTGCTCAGCACTTCCATTTTACATTTCAGCAGGGATACCCTTAACATACTAAATCTATTCATTTATACCATAGCAACTGAGCTGGTTAGAGATAGTCTGTAGACTATCTGGCTTGGTTTATTTGGTTTTTAAAATATGATGTTAGGTGTTGAAATAAAAAGTCAGGTTTATTTTGTCAGAACTGTGAAAATTTCACAAATAAAAGTCACAGTCTGTCTAGTGCTGCCATTTCTCACTTCTCTGCATCCCACTTTTTTCTTGTGTTTCCTTTGCTACCCCAAAAACCCAAAATAATTTAAAGTCTTTTGTGTCAATATTTTTAAAAACTTATATATGCTAGATACAGAAATTATTGCTGGTGGAAATTTCCTTTCAAGTCAGATTTTAAAATTTTAAAATTTGATGTCCAGCTTAGATCCCAGACTTTGAAACCTCAAACTACAATTTCTGTCCTCTGCAAAGCATGGCTGGAAAACGCCTGACCCCCCTCTCACAGTCTGTTCCCATTCACTCTACAAGGAATGCTTCTGCACATCCTGTGCCTCACTGTCCCTGTCACCATCTGAGAGCCCATCTGCCTGCCTTATGCCTCGGAGCGTGGAGGAGAAGATCCCAGGGGCTGTCTGAGGACAGTGCGGCTGCCGCACTCCCCGGGGCAGCAGGACCTGGATGTGAACCATGCCCCTGGGAGTCAGGAGGCAGAAGGAGCTCTTGCTGGTCCTAACAGATGAGAGTGACCACAGAGAAATCCAAAGGAAATGGCCAAGCTCTGTGAGACGGGGAAGACAGAGGAAAGGAGGAGGCTTGCTTTCTACAGATTACATCTTGTGTGGAACGGAGGGCAAAAAAAATTGACTTTGGGAGTTGCTGATTCCTTCTGTGGTGAAGGGCACAAAAAGTGTAGGCCACTGTGGAGGTGGCAACAGATGCTCTTTCAACGGCTGAGAAATTAGGAAAATAAGTCTTTAACTTTCATACTGTATGGAGAAGGAAAACATACATGTGTGTTGAACCATGGCAGAAGAAGTGAAAACCAGAGCTGTCAGAGGTGACACAACAGAGAAGCACATAAAATAATTATTGAAGAGGAAAATTCTTCAATAAAACATATTTTACATTTTATTAGTTGTGCTAAGGTGTTTCCTGAACCATCATTAGTGTGTCATTGTTCTTGTATTCTCTCTAGCCCCATTCATTTTCTGTGGTTTTCTTCACTTACTTTTCCATTGCTCCTCATCCTCATTCTTTGTGAGGAAGCAAGATTATTATTAACAATTTTCTTCTCAGCGTGTAACTGTTCAACAGTTGCCTGTCAGACTTTTCCATCCTTCGGCCAGCCCTACCTTTTTATGTACCTGGTATAATGTGCATAATGCAGACTTAAATTTAAGTGATGGATCTAATGACTCACAAGACAATTTCAGTGTCATTTGAGAAAAATGTCATGATGAGCACTTCTTGACAGTCCCCTAGGGAGTGTCTGCCCAATCTCAACTAGTTTGAACTACCACCAGAAAAAGCACAAGGAATTCTTTTTTTCCCCCACATCATTTCGAAATGACAGCCAAGCTAAATAAATAAACAGTATTAATAAATCCCATCCTTATATATTTAATAGTGACAATCAGTAAGAGTCACCTGTATTTGTCCAAGGAGGAGCTTATTTTTGGTCACATTTCTTTGGGCATTTCCAACATTAATTTTAGTAGATAGGTTTGTAAAAAGAAAATCTGTGTAAAAGAAAAGATTGTTAGAAGTGTGTCTGTTAGAAGGTGCATTATTTTAATCCTTAGGGAAAACACTTCTGCTCCTGTTTAAAAACACCTCTGCAATGCTGCCCTGTAAACATTACTGTGCACAGCAGCCTCCAGCCTGCCTACTGGGGAGTGAAACCTGCCCGCTTTTATTGCTGAACATGGATGCCAAGTGAACAAGAAATTCACTCACTTTGTAAAATTCTCAAGTGTTCCTTACTAATTCAGATTAAAAAAATGTATTGTCTCAAAAAAATTGCATTACTATCTTCAGCTAATGAGTAAATGACAGTCACTAAATGAGTAAAATGGCACTAGGCTGACTTATACTGGATGAAGATCAGCCTGCAGTTTTCAAATTACATGTCCTCCTAATTAATAAAGGAGAGCTTACACTGCCTAATTTGAACCTGTGCCCAAACACATCTTTTTCTCCGCCACTTAATGTTCACAGACCACAATTGCTTTCTGAGGCTTTGTGGTTAGAGGACTGGGTTTGCTGTGTGGTTCATGTTAGGTTTGGTGGATTGTTTTTTGTTTTAGTTTCTGATTGTATGTATCCTTTTTGTTCTGCTTTGACATTGACATTGTGTTTTGCGTTAGTCTGAACATGTAAGAACAGACAACCTGATCTGCATACAGCATTTGTGCTACATTTCCCTCCTGAAATTAGTATTCTTCAAAACAAACCAATATGTTTGTATTGTATATAACAGACTAACTGTGACAGCCAAAAAAAATGAGTACAGTATGCAAACCATTTGAAGCTGATTCTATTCATTGCAATTCAGGTCATAGCTTAGATTAATTATGATGTTTGTGTAGGATGTTTGTTAGGAGGTTTCTGATTGCTGTTCAGGAGATTGATTACTTGTTACATTTACCTTGTGGTTTCTGGGGGGAAAACATCTTTTAGGCTTAAATGTTTGCAAAGATCCTGAGGCCAGGCAGGGCCATTGAGAAGTGAGGATACCTACACCTGCCACAACATACATCTGCATTAATACCAAGCTAGAAAGTAGAAGATTTATAAAACAGGCATTTATTTTAAAGTGCCTGAGTCTAGAGATAGTAACATAACCTTAAGCACTGATGTACCTCTCATAATTAAAATGAGGGAAAAGAAATTAAAAATCTATCAGAAAAATGCCAGTTGGCAGATTTGTGTAGATGAGACAAATGATTTACAAAAGAGCCCACCTGAATCCTGGTTGTACCCGTCATGCAACTTTCAAAAATCCAAGTTTCCAGGCCTTGAACCTCATCATTTCACAAGAGTGACCCAGGATTCATGGGCAAATGGAATGAATTCCGTGATGTTTCTCCTAGAAATTGTCTGGTTTTGAGGCAGAAGTGGGAATATGAAGCTTTCTGTGGGGAAAAAAACACAATGTTCCAATTAGTATCTAGATTTTACAGGTATTTTTAGGAACATTTGCTTTAAAGGAATCCAAGAATAAATTCAAGTTAAATTAGGAGACATCCTTGAACCTGGTGAAGGGGAGAGGCAAATTTGAGCCATTAGATTTTCCTGTATCTCTTGTAGTCCTCTTGAAATATGTTAATTAATCAGTAACCAGATAGACTTACCATCCATATTTCCTGATCAGTTCTTCATCTTTTCTGTCCAAACACATGATCATAAACAGCTGTTTACAACAATAAAAGTACAAGGTACTGAAAAGAAGACAAAAAAGTAAAATAAATAAATCAGCAATCATACATGTTCTAAATATGTTTTAAAAACTGACTTGCAATACTAGATGATAATAGGAATAAGGTATATACATATAAGGTACATAAGGTATGTATAACTTTGCAACAAATGTTAGGTTTGTCTTTGTTCATTCATATAATTCACTTTACTTCAATTGAGGGGCTAATAAAGCAGAAAAAAAATTTTTCCTTTAAACTTAAATATAATCACTACAGCCTGATAAAAGATCTTAGCGAGCATTCAAGATGGTAGTATTGCAAACAGGATCTCTGTTTCCTGTGAGTTTTCCTAGTGGAGCCAGTAGCAGCTCTAGTCAGAAATGATTTAGAGCATACGAGAACCCTTTTTAGTAGTTTTACTGAGATAAGCTGTCAAGTAGAGGGTACGAGATGTGGTGGTTATGGATATGACACCCTAGCACTAAACAGATTGTTAACAAGTTAGTGTTGACCAGCAAACAAAATGCTGTGCAGTGATACCACTCTTAATACTGTGATTAGTGTATATCCTCACACTAGGCCATCCAGTAAGGACATTGATATTAAACTAAGAGAACTCGTCTGAAAAAAATATTTTAGAGGCATCAGGTAGACTTATTGGTTAAACTCTGAAGGAGACTTACCTGCTAGAGTTGCCTAATACTGGAGAAATGCAGTGTCAGTGAACCAGATCATCAGTCCATTTTTCAGTGGAAATGTATAAATCTTCCTTAGTGCATTTGCTATGTCTCATACTTTTCCTCCTCTCATGCATTTAGGTTTAAAAATAGCATCTTAAGTAAAATTACTTAACATTACAAACCATAAAAATAAATTATGGTCAAGTTCCATTAAGAGCCCTCTTCTGGTAACAAACATGTACTCTTTATAAGAGCATCTTTAGACTTTTGGGCAAAAAGGAAGGTAAATAAGACTTACAAAATTGTACTTCTGGCTGTTTTGCATGAGCAGTTCTTGTCCTGGTCTTTACCATTTGTTTTGTCATTTAGCATAATGTCTACTAAGATGGAGGAGTGAAAGAAAATTAGGCAGTAGGGAAAATTACTTAATGGTAAGTCATTTTTTTTTGTAATCTAGCACTTTTACATCCTATTTTCTTTACCCATCTTAAGACAGTGACTTCTTTTTTTCCTTTTGCTTTTCTTCTTGTGTGCAAAATTCCTCATAGTAGATAGGCTGCTGCCTGCAGACTGGACACTCAATTCTTGCCTCATATACAGCAAAATGAAGGTGTGATTTATGTGCATGAACCTAGTTATGCAATTTGGACTGTGCTAGTGCAGATTAAAAAAAAAAAAAAAAAAGAATAAAGAACAAGTTAGGAATGAGGAGCCAAGACCTCTGGAAACTCCAAGTGACCTGTGACCCTATTACCCTACACTTCCAGTGTTAATGTTACCAGCACAGGATAGAGTCTCACTGGCATAGTTGGGCATGGTGCAGTAAACTGCCTCCAGGCAGTCCACTCATAATGCCTGGTAAGTGGGACCCTCTGTGTACTCATAGCAAATAATTAGGCCTACATTAACAATATAAAATCTCCATCAGTTTTAAGAGGAACCAGCAGGGCTTCAAGTATCATTTTATCATTTAGGGAAGAAAGACCTGGCTGTGACTTCCTTGCTTATATACTGTGCTGGTTTTGGCTGGGGTAGAGTTAGTTTTCTTCACAGTGGCTAGTATGGGGCTATATTTTGGATTTGTACTGAAAACAGTGATGATAGTAAAGATGTTTCTGTTATTTCTGAGCAGTGCTTACACAGAGCCAAGGCCTTTTCTGCTTTCTGTACTTCCACTAGCAAGGAAGTTGGGAGCAGACACTGCCAGGACAACTGACCAATATGTCATGCCATATGACATCATGCTTAGTATATAAAGTCGAGGGAAGAAAGGGGGAACATTTGGAGAGGCGGTGTTTGTCTTCCCAAGTAACTATTACATGTGATAGGGCCCTGCTCTCCTGGAGATGGCTGAACACCTGTCTGGCCAGGGGAAGCAGCGATTTAATTCCTTGTTCTGTTTTGCTTGTGTGTGCAGCTTTTGCTTTTCCTATTAAACTGTCTTTATCCCAACACATGAGTTTTCTGGCTTTTACCCTTCTGGTGGTGGGGGAGTAAGTGGCTGCATGGGGGCTGGTGGCTGACTGGGATTAAACCATGCCATGTATTCAGGGAATGACCTGAAATAATTGAGGACTAAGGAGAAGAAAAACAGTAACAAAAAGAAGTTTTCTATTTTAAACTTCAATTGCTGTTTGCCTTTTTTTCTTTTTTATGATGACCTGCATTCTTCACACTCCTTCTTTCCTGTTTCATACCATTATCACCTCTCTGTTTCAGTTTCATCTGGTGTTCTCGACAGTTGTCACTAACTTGTTTCAAAATTTAGTTTTACTATTCTACATCTCCTGTCCCCTCCAATGGCTTTCTTTTCAGACTGCCTTCTTAGCCAAGGACACACCCCAAAGCCTACCTGTAGAAATGCAGGAGTCAGGACTGCAGTGCCATTCCTGTAGGCAGGCACTGCCACGACACTCCGGTCACTGATCCCGTTTATACAGCATCACATGCGGTTCACACAATCAGATACAGTTGCAGTGACTTCAGGGTTGCTGCTTTGGGGAGTAAAGGCTCTCAGCTGTGGATAAAGAGTTCACCCTTTATTCTCCAGAAGAATAAGGCTCGTAACAGCAGTGCGTCAGTAAGTGCTGCCTGTGAAAAGCGTGTCCTGAGCATTGCTGCTCTGTCCCTGAAACTTCCCACTTCTGCTGCAGTTAACCACTCTGCAGCATTTTGAAAAGTAAAAATCCCAGAAATGATGCCAGCATCAGTTGTGATTGGTCAGGGATCCAAAACGTAATTTTGTTCACATATTTGAGTATCAAAATATTCAGTTTCTGAAGTTGTAATGTATTTTTCAGAGAAAATTGATTTTGATTAGAGACACTGCAGGAGAACCTAATACATGTTCAAAGATTTAATTTCTTACTTTTTTTTGTCTACTGCAGCTTTAACGAAGTCACAGAAGTTACTCCCACTTTATCCTGACTTACACAGATTTCCTATAACTTTATATTAAAGATGAGAATGTAAGCAATATAGTCCAGTTGGTTTTTACTAGAGTTTCACAGCAAGAAACAGTAAATGTGAATTTTTCCAGAGATTTTTTTTCAAACACTGTTGACACCATCAAGGAGGCTGGAAGTGATCTTCCCTACAACTCTGGAGTAGTTTACGAGTGTAGCACAGAGTGTCCTTTGTGTGTAACTTCTTCCATATCATGGAGGAGTGGAAAAAACCCACATTTTCTCTAAAACTGAAAAAGCAACTATATCGAAACAAGGAAATTGTATTGTGCTTACCAGAGCTTGCTCATCTTGAATCACTGCAAAAATTAATAAGCCTTCCCCAGCCCTTCTTACTCATCTGCTCTACTACAGATTCAAAACCAAAAATAAATCCTTCCTGCAGCCCTCTCACCATTGACTTGGCTTTATAACGCAGCTGCCCTTTAAAGAAGTATTTTAAAAATTCGAAACCTGAAACCGCTAAGGAGACTGCAGTCTGGGATGCTGCCTTTATGGATGAATTTTCTTACAAGATCACCCTCACAATTATTATTCTTGGTATTTCACAGGTTCAGAAAAGTTTCACTTCCAAAGTCTAGCACACACATGCATCATTACTGTCTGTTTGGCTGATGCTGTGCAGGCAGCATGCTGCAGCCTGCTCTCAAAGCAGCAGTTCTATTTGCAGAACATTCTATTTGTACCTTAATTAAACTCACTTGCTGAATTATTTTAAATGTCATAATTCATAATTGGTGTTTGTTTTTTTTAAATGTAAGGAGTAATTAATTTTACATGAAGTCCAGTAATAAAATAACTCCAAACAAGAAAACACAGTGGGAGATCCATCCTTATCTGAGATGACTGGAGGGGCACATTGTTGCAATAATGTAATTCTTTTAACCTTTATAATTATTCATCATTAAGAGATTGATTTTATCCACAGTGTCCCACATTGGACATAGTGTATCCCTTCATTATTTTTTCTACTATTGTGAGAAAATTTTGTATTAGAGACTCTTGCTGTTCACGTAATTGGAACATCTAGGAGCAAGCCTGCTTCAATTTAAATCAGTTGTGAAGATTCCCACAGTCTTTAGTGGGAGTTAAGAGGGGGACCTGAAGTATTTGTCCATCACAAATGCCAGAGTAACAGTACCAAATACATATACATGTATATCTATATATATATAAAATTCTTATACTTTGTGCTGCTTCCTGAAGTTTTCCTACTTGGATTTACTCAGGAGGGTAGGATGTGGCTGTTCTGCATCCGCTTCTCCAGGGCACAACAACAATGGAACACCTGAGCTTTGCCAAGACCAGTGCATGCTCGACAGCATGTCATTGTAAGGGTGACAGAAGTGCAGCTGGTCATCAACAAAATAATAAAACTGACAATGAGATATATCAAAATGCTGTCAAGATAGGGAATGTCTCCAGGCAGAGGTTGTCTTCATCCCTGTTTGGGCAATTCCCTTCAGCAAGCTGTGGGCTTGGACCAGTCCATGACATGCCACTGCAATACCAATGTGTAAACAAATAGCAGTAATTTAGACATTCAACAAGCCAGCAGAAAGCTTTTTTCTTTCCCTGTTTAGCTTAAACCATTACATAAATCATGTTCATGTAACTAAACTATAAACATTCTACACATACCTGTGGTGTTCAACACAGTTGTGTCCCTTGGACCACTGGGTAACCTGAAAATGGGCTCCTCAGCTGTGAATAAGAGTGAATAGTGGGATGAGACACACCAAATTTAGACTCTTTGACATCTGTGATTTTTAAGAACGAATGTGGGCTATCTAGTACATGATAAGAATTTGAACACCATTACCACATAACTTATGCTAAAGTCTTCTGCAGGGTGGTGAGATCCATTATTGTATAAAAGTTAGTCAGAAGCTGAAAATCTGCCTTTTCAGTCTACCTCTTGTAGTTGCATCATCCCATGCCTGACTTAGCCCTGTAAGCCTAGACTCAAACTAATAAAGCCACACATTTGTAGGTGTAGGTATTGAAAAAAATCATAATCTCATTCAGGGTGGTGACTGACAAACATTGAGATCTTAAATGAAGGTGCCCTGAAGGACTTAGAGCCTGTGGTGTAATTTAATTAAGATATCAAAATGATAGCATTATATCATCTATGACAGCTATTCTATTATAAAGCACTTCTTTAATTAACAAGGGTGATACCTGAGAAGGCAAGCACTGGTATGGAACACACTTGCCTTACACTCAGAGAAACACAATTACTCTTCAGACTTACTTGAGTCACATATTTGTTTACTGCCTTTTTATTTGCCTTCAGATGGGGCTGTGGTTTCTGTTCCCCAGTTTCATGTGTCCCCCACAGTCCCTGGATGCCACAGGGATTTTCTCCTAAGCTCTGTCACATCTGCAAGCTCCAGAAGCAGAGGGGAGACTTTCAGTTTTTTCTCACTCAGAAATTTCCTCCTCATTTTCCTCCACTGACACTGGGGGAGAGCAGCTGATGGCAAAGCAGGACAGCTTCAGAGGAGCGCAATGTATGCGGAGTTAAAAGCTGCTGGGAAGTGACAGGATGATCTGGGACTTCATAAGCACTGGGATACCTCCTGGAGCTTTTATTCAATTGCTATTCAGGTTTTATTCAGTAAGAACATCTGTTGGTTTCAGTGAATTCTTGTGTAGGAATTAAATTAATTGAATCTCAGGATAGGATTTGCTTCATTGAAAGGAACTTTAGAGAATTTAAATAAACCATAAAGTCCTAATAAAATATTTTCTGTGGCATAAGGTTATTTTCTAAAAGAATATTTAAATATCTCTTCGTATATTCAACATACAGTTTAAAATCATTTTTTTATCTTCTTGCAGATTTAAAAAAAGTCAGAAGTTGATATTTTTGAACATCATATCCAAAATTTTGGCATCAGCCAAGTCCTGTCATCTACATGTATAGCGGCCATTTCTCCAGGTTTGGGGGGTACAGGACCCTACAAGAAAATGCTAAGTCAGAGTTAAAGCTATTTGCAAACTTTTACATAAATATATATATAGTTATGGTTCTAAGTTTCTAACTCTTACATCTGCAAAATATCGTTTACAAAATTAAATCTAGAAAAGCAGTCTAAAATATATGAAGCTTTAGACATCAGGTAAAGGAACTGATTTTATAATTTAAAAGTAGTCAGTACTATGTTGCAGAAAATAGAGAGATCGGTAGAGTTATAGAGGCACAAACATTTGCAAGGAGGTTATGACAAAGATAAGTAACAATCCAGATTGCTGAATAAATTACACTAATGTCATTTCCATAACCTTACCATGTCACTGAGTTATTAAAATCAAAGGTTTGCTTTCTTCTTATATACATTTTAATTATTGCTCAATGTTTTGCATTTGCAGAGTTTTCATGGCCACAAAATATTATTTAACTAGTGTATTCAAATGCTGTGTAACAGAATTCACAAAAATAACCTCAAATCCATTTAAAATTATTTACAACCCTCTGTTCACTTCAGGTATAAGCTAAAATCAAGAGTTGTCTTCCACTGATCTCACTGCAGCACTTTCAGTAAATGCCCAGTGAAAAATTAGGAGAAATGAAAATTAAAAAAATCCAAGGGCATATCTTTTGAAGTTGCTTTTTTCTTTTTTATTTTTGCATTAACATATCACATATAGCCATGTGGAACAGGGTGATTTTGTATGCTCTCTAAACACATTGTTATAAGCAGAGCTATGCCATTTCTTATGCTTAAAACACTTTATTAGGGCTCGAAAATACTCAGATGGTATATGCAAAGTTTTTTAGATAAGAAAATGTAAATGTTGCATACCTTAAAAGAAAAAGGCATATGGCTTTGGCTTGTAGCATAGCACAGCCTTAAATTCTGTGCCAGAGGAAAGAATACTTCACCTTCTCTGAGGTCTTTTATTTTTGCACCCTTGCAAGAACTGATTCATTTTATGAACAGATATTTTTCATTCCAGTAAGCGCACTTAGTATAGCGCCTTTAGTACAAACTGGAACCTAAAATTCCATTTAAGGATAAATGCTGAACAGCACTAGATTGTTTAAATTACAGAATACCTGTAGGAACACATGGAGGCATATCTGTCGTTGTGGCAATGCAACTTCATCCCTTTCTGGCTTCAGGTGCTGCCTTGCCCAGCTACCATCACACATCAGAAGCACATCCAAGTGTTAGGGAGGTCTCATTGCTGTCGTGCCCCTCACAGAGGCAGCTGAAGATGGAGCTGGGCTGTCCTGGTACACTCCTGTCCCTGAGCATCTCTGACACCTCTGGGCTGCACAGCCAGGATATTGGCAGCTGCTGCAAGGTTTTGACCTTTCTTATACCTACTGTGAGAAGCAAAGTCTGTTGGAAAGTAGTTCTGCAGTCAACCAGCAAGTTATAAAACAGCATTTTTGCTCAAAAATAGTTGAGCAGCTAGACAGTGTAGGATAAGAAAATATAATTTTTCACATTTCAAATGGCAGCAGTTAATTGCATTACTCTATCCAAAGTGTTTCTCTTCATCCCATCTTCCGTAAGACGTGTGATGGATAGAACTGATAGAGAACATAATATGCTGTAATTTATTTCTTCCCAGGGTGATACAGTGGAAAGAAGCTTCTCTTATCAACTTACTCTGTAATAGATTGAAGTGTATTAGGATAAAAGGAATCCCTGTCCTTAAACTTTACCTTCAGGCATCCCAGCAGGCAATTGTAGAAAGTCTATTTTTACCACTATAGAAAAATTACATTCAGTCTCTTCTTGTGAGAAACTTCTCCACCTAATGCTTACAAAAGTCACATACTTTTTAGGCTGTATTCTTTCTACAATGAATTGTCTCATCCTGGCATACATGTCCAGATTTAATCTCAGTAGGGGGTTAATAACATGCAAAAAGAATTGGCAGCACAACCTCCACATAGGCAAACAGCATTGAAATGCCAAGCACCATCACATGGCCCAGGCTGCCCTGCTCTTACTAACAAGGTTGCCTGAGTTAGCCCAATTAATGTGCTGATGACAACTCCTGGTTCCAGTGGAGGCATGCAGAGGTTCAAAGCGAAACCTCACCTTGCAGCAGTCTTGCCACAGCTCTACAGGGAAAGAAGCCTCTTCATCTCCAGATATGAATTATTTTACAATCAACTCAGGAAGCAAGTTTGCCTCAATTCTAGGGAGTTGCTTGCATGCTACACATCCGATGAGTTAATTGAAAGTATTACCCTATCATAAGCCTTTCTTGCACTTAGAGGTGCTCTTGCTTTATTTCAGGTAGAATATTCTCATTCAGACTTGGGAGGTTCTCTGTGTCATTTGGGACAGTACCTGAGGTCATGAAATACTGTTGGGGACTGGTTTCACCCCCAATGCCCATTGCTGTGAGTCTCCCATCTGAGGCAGCAGCAGGGATCATGCAGGCATTACACCCCTGCTCTCTGCCTGGGACAGGAGCAGCCACTTTCCTTTCCATTTTACCAGCCCTGCTATCCAGCCAGTTGGGCTTTTCCATATTTCAGTATGCTGTGATGAAATAAGTTAAAAATGACAGGTTGTTAGGAGACAGTGCAACCACATACTATGCTTGAAGTTGTAATTTGCAGATAACTGTCTTAGTATTAATTATTTTGGAAAGTGATTATATATCTTTCAGAGCTATACAGTTATTTTTTGTTATGGATATATATAATAAAGGAAATTACATGACAATCTGCAGCACAGAACTGAACAAATTACCAGTTTATCGCAAAGTTTGCAACCCTTCCTCGAAAGATACTGGTATTGGGTTTTTTTACTTATATTGGAGCAGTATCCTAATGTGAATTTGATGAGCATCTTCATTCTCTTTCAAAGCACTATGTGCTATAATTTGAATGTGGAGAGACATCACAGAATTCATTTTGAATACTAATAAGACATCTCTTCACTGTATAATGAAATTCAACATTTAAGTTGATTTCTATAACAATTCCCTGTTATGTAGGTATACACTGTGATTCCTTTAAAAGTATTTATTTTATCATCCTGACAAACACAAATGAAAGCAAAAAAATGTAGCCCACCTTTTAAGAGAAATGAGGTGAAATCGGATTTCACTTACAATTGTCATTATTGTTTATGTTCCTTTTCATTCTTCCTTTAAGTCGTTTACATACACAAAAGACTCTTCTGAGCCTGGGAATTCTGTAACAAAAATTATCAAATACAACAGAAATGAGTGCCAATTCTGTAGCAATAATAAGATAGAGTTTTATATATATATATATATTTAGAGCAGTGTTCCTGCATAACATCAGCAATTCTAACTGTGGTGTTTGACATTCAGTGTTAATCCATTGGCTCTAAAACTTATTAAAAATGGCAGTAGAAATACTGGTAATATAGGAGCAGATCTGAAATTGTCAAAAATAATACCGACATTAAGAATCAGAAATAAAATTACAGTTATTGTAGAAATACAATTCGGCATGAAATCCATGAGCACAGAATCAATAGGATTCAATCAGGAGTAGGATGAACAATGCCCAAAGATGCAGAAAGTCCCAAAAGTACAGCTAAGACATCCCCAACAAGAAAACAATTTCTTCTGTCTCTTTGGTCCCTTTTATTTGTTGTCTGGCTCTTTTCTTTGTGGCATTAGCCATAGAATTAATAAAGACAAAAAAAAGGTCTCTTTGAAAAAAAGGCCTGTGGGCAAAGGAAAAGAGTCTGGCTTAGCCACCACTTGTCTGAGCACTGATTACTGCACTTCTCTGTCTGATCTCCTCCAGCTGTAACTTTGTGGGCAGCTGCACACACCTGCTTGTAAGTCATTTGGAGATTTAGAGCTAAAAACTGATATGCAAAATGTTACATTAGTATGGATTGAAAGTTCTTTTACAGCTTTATGTGACACTATTTTGCTACCCTTATTCATAGCTAGTACACCACATCCTATTACATGGGCGGCTTATTGAAACTGGTGTGACAGCATGCAAAACAACTTGCCTTGGCTTAGTAAAGCTGTCTAATTTCAATAATAAAGTAAAAGGTTGTTCAGCTTTGGGAAATTAACTGTTTATTGAATGGCACTCTGTTTCTCTCATTGGGATGATTAGTAAAACATCAACTTACATTTTGGTGATGCTCTCATCAATATATGCATTACTCAGTCTAGGCTGTATAGGTATTTGATTAGACCATCTGTTCTAAGAAGGTTACTTTCTTTAGGAAGAAATAAAATGAAATTAAAGTGGGTTTTTTCTATGTTTGCATTACATTTGACAAAAGTTATTTAACTATTGGTGCTCCTTAGGAATCCTCTTTTGAAATCTTAAAAGTCTCCCACACAGGATGCAGGAATTACCTCAGGAAAACTATTAAATCTGACAGTGGTTTGTCACAGGCAACCATTAATGAATACCTTGGAGGATTTGGTATACTTGTGCTCATTGTCCGGCCATAATTCATAGTCGATATCCCAGAGATTTTGCAGAATGACTGCGTAGCTGCACATTTAGGCAAGCAAATAGCATCTTAAAGGATGGTTGGTGGAAATTGTAAGTGGGAAACAAATGGTAAGATCTTGATTTTGAGTCCTTACTTAAGCAAAAACCTTTACAAAGCTAGTTAAGGTTTGGGGTTTTTGTTAGTTTCCCTTTTATCTTCGTCATACAGGAGCTGCGTGTTTCGGTGCATGAAAATAGTTTCGTGTAAACTGTTTGTCAGAGTATCTTGATATGTGCCCTGATATACAGTGCATTTGGCTATCTCAATCTTCATTAATACAGACTACCAGTATTCTGAGTAAAACATAAAACCTACAATCACAAGGACACAACATGACATACCTTCCAGCAACTCTGTGGTACTTCCCAGGTGCAGCATATTCTACAGTTCCGCTTTTAGGAAAGAATAAAGTTATCAGATAAAGTGAATTAAAAATATAAAGCATTCTTGCCTGTATGAGTACATACAGAGAAAAAAAGCCTGCCAGTAGAAAAAACAGAATTCTTCATACCTGAATTTAGATTGTAGAGCTTGCAACAGCAATACCCTCAGTGCAGACCTGGGTAGCATTTGCAGGTGCGCTGTTTACATCTGTCGTAAAGGAAATAATCTGAATCTGTTGTCCTAAATCTTGCTGCTCCTGTAAAAATAAAATTGTAATGATGCCTTGGGGGGACATATATATTGAAATTCATTTTGTTGGGACAGAAATGGTTTTACTTAAGCCCAATACACATGTACACACCCTGAGTAGTCTTTTACAGTATAAATAACACATGCAAGTGGCTATTTTTATATGTAAATGACCTTTTAACAGATAAGCAAGAGTATGACAGCACAGGCTAATTTCACTCTTTGTTGACCATTTAGGTGCATTTTCATGTTGCCCTTAAGTCAGTTAATCTATCTGCACTGCTTCACTTCCTTCCCAGCTGTTGCATCCCTTCTGGCAGTATCAGCACTCATCTGGCCAAGCAATACATCAGATCAGAGACTTTATTCAGTGAAAATCTTAAGACTGGGCAAAAAAGTGCTTGCTTTCCAGACACATCCAGCTCACCATAATTGCTAGGCACAAAGGGGGGATCCCCCACGTTTGTAGGAAATTTGTCCTTAGAGAGAAGCTGCCAACTCAGAAACCATCAGCTCCCCAGCAGGAGTGCAGGGAGGCAAATAGGGAAGGGCTGAGCAAGCAGCACATTGCTGGATTTCAGGCTGATGCTCGCTTGAGGCAGGGCTGAGCTCACAGCAAAGGTACAACCCTGAAGGTAAGAGATACGCTGGAAGCTGCTGGACCAGAAAAGTAGCACAATGGTACTTCTTAAATTGTTTTCCAATTTTTTCAAGACTCCCCCTTCAAACCCAGAAGAGTTAAGTTTGTACTGTTTTAGAGAGCAGCCTCATTTTAATTTAGTGCAAAATTACCCTTAGTGACTGGAAGCCCTTGGTCTGTTGTGCTGTGCTGTGAGGAAGAGAGCAAGTGAGCAGCTGCGAAGCTGGGAACTCTGTCTCTCTCTGTGTACGTGTAGCCTTACACCCACCCTTACCTTTCAAACAACCCATTTGAAGCTATATGATACTGCTTTGTAACCATAATTTGAGCTTCACTGAATCTGAAAATTCCCAAATTATTAAACACTAATTATACATACATACATATTCCCTATCACGGTTCCTTCAGCCAAGCCTAACATGTAACTTGAGTTATTTTGTGAACTACATATATAAGTGCTGAAGTTGTTTTTACATAAACCTAGAGGGACATTAGCATTTCAGACTTCTACTACTTAGTTTAAACCTGCACAGAAACCAGAATAGCTGTATGCTATTAAAAAGCTATGACAGTCGTGCTTTGGTGGACAGTCAGATAGTTATTAAAGCCATGTTAATGACCTACATAGCATTTTAGAAAGCTTCTGGACTGAAAAATACCACAGCTAAGAAAAAAAAGAATAGGGGCATTTGACATCTTTCCCAATAAGTAAATAATGCATTCAGCATTATCATTAACCTATTTAAGTGGCAATTTGATGATGGAGAAGTTCAGCCCAGATATATTAGGGACAGAAGATTTTTGAACTGCAGTATAAATCCATCCTGTTATATCCAACATCTTACCATAATAAGATATAACTAATCAGTAACAGCTTGGTGAAAAAAGTTTTCATTGAAATTCCATTTAAACTATATACACAATAATCATAGTTGACCTTTAATGGAGAGATCCAGAGCCACGTAGTTTTCATTTAAGTAATTACAACACTGTACATTTATGTTTCATTAGCTTCAGTATTTTTATGTTTCTGTACTGCTCATTTCTCACCTCACATGAGAGTTGGTACGTGCATGACTTTTTTAGGGCTGTGATGAATGCTCTGCATAAAGAGCTGTCCAAGTAAGATGCATTCACTGAAATTAGCACAGGACAAGATTGCACTGAACACTGTTGTAGCTCATCAGTTAAACACCACATTGCTGCTCTGTTCTGCTCACTTCATTTGATTTACACAAAATTCAGGTTTAAATTCATGGCCTGTACCTGAAAGGACTCAGTGACCAGAACTTGTGGCATCAGTGTTTTTCACAAGCCCCCACGTTACCACCCCAGAGCTCTCCACCAGAAAGACAAGAAAACCCTTACCACAGGAGTGGGGGCCACAGGGGCAGAAGATAGAGTTTTCTTGGGAACTCATTGGAAAGCTATAAACAACGTTTTGCAGAAGCCACAGGCATCACAAATCACCTGTCTCCAGCACTATGGCAAAGCACATTTTTTCACTTTGCCTGTGGGCAATAAAAACACAGAACTAGTTACATTTACTTCCTCAAACGTGTCATGTACCAGCAGAGACCCTCCTGCCACTGATACACAACTCACCCAGTGAGAGGGAGCACCAGCCAAGCCCTGCACACAGTAGTCACTCATATCCCTCAGCAGGGAGCAAAGGAGCAGCCGGAGCAGAGCCACCCAGCACAGGGACAGATGTGGAAGGGCCTCCCAGATGTGGGAGACTCACCCCAGCATCAGCTTTGCCCTCACCAACAGGTGCCATCCCACATGGTGTCAGGGGACACCAATAGCCCACCAGCAGCCCCAGCTATAACATGTGGGCAAAGCAGACTCACAGACAGAGCCCCCTCAGGAAAACCAGAAGGAGGCAGGACAGCAGGACTGCAACACAGCCCCACAGGCCATCCAGGAGAAAAAGCCAGATGGATACCTCAGCCTGAATTTAAATAGGGCCTGGGCCTGGGGCCCAGCTGAGGCTCGTCAGGGATGTCAACCCCCGCCCTGCTCAGGTGGGGCTGGCCAGAGATATTAAGGCCTGCAGGGATCCTACATAGTTTTTCAGATGTTTTGCTGTCCACACTTTTCTTTTTTGGACCAAAAATCTGAACGTAATCATTTATAACCATAATTTATAATTTAAAAAAAAATAAAAAGAAATGCATTTAATTTTAGTGTTTCCAGAACCTTGATTCTTCCTGTTGTCACCAAGGTGATTTAATTCCCGCCATGATCTCTGCGATCACTGATACCATCTTTTCATGATAATGGACCAGCTTCCTTTGTGCTGGCTTTTCCTTGCCCAGGGATGACACCGTTCAAATGTAGTTTTTGAGAAGTCTCCTTCTTTCTACCCTCTCTGCCCCTTTCTACCCATTCTAATTCATGGATAGTCCAAAATAAACAGAAAGTGAGCAAGATGAGACCTGTATCAGAACACAAAATCTAAGGTAGAGACACCCTAGGTGGTTGTTACTGACTGTATAAGCTATTCCCAGTTGAGGACACCCCTGTATGTCCTGCACAACTTCCTTTCCAGAGCTCCTGCAGGGCAGCAGGGTGGCTGGAAAACTGGATCAAATGAAAATGTGCTGATGTGAGCTGAGCATGATGCTGGAGATTGATACCCTCTGCTGCCTTGTCCAAGGAGTGCTCTCATGGATGGGCTGGTTTACCCAGGATGAGTGCCACTGTGCTGGGAGAAGGGGTTGCTACATACCTTGGGATTTCAGTTTCTCAAATCCAGATATGCATCTGGTTTAAAAGAAACTCAGGTTTTCTTGAAACATTTGCCATGTTGTTCTGCCAGAGCTCAGCACAATGGGGTCCCAGCGTTGCACCAGTATAAATAATGCATAAGTTAAAAATAAAAATTCTTATAAATAAGAAAGTGATTATATTGCCAGATACCTGCTGATACAGGAGGAAAACACCAGCATTGAGCTTCTGAAATAACAAAACCACACTTGGATCAGTGCCAGTAGATCTACCCTAAGGTTGTGACAGAATGATCAAGTGGTCAAAATAACATCAGCAAGCCTGCCAAGTCAAAGATAGTCTGAGGACCATGAAGCTACCCACTATGAATAAATAGAATTTTCAGCCCCCAAAAGTGAAGAGATATATTTCAGAGGAAACAAAACTCCATTTGCCTCATAAAGTAAATTGAAAAGTTTCTCCAAAAAGTAACTAAAGTATCTAAAAGGAGAGAATGTTCTTCTAGGAATTAAATGCCTTTGGCAAGTGCACCAAATTTGTGCTGCAAATATTAAAATGTTTTCTTATGATACATTTTCAATTCATAGTATTGAAGAGAGGCAATAATCTGAGAACTACTCTGAGTGCCAAGACTGCCTTCACATGATCTACCAAAAGGAAGAAGCAGTGTAATATAATCAGGTATTACAGAGTTCATCATGCAAAAGCATTTCTCTCTAATTCTGCATCTATATGTAAATTTGGGATAGAATTCCATACCTCATGGAGGTGTTGTCATGAAGATTAATTAGCTAGATTTGTGTTCCACAAGGCAAAGTGCCATATCTTTAGAGGCTTAAATATCTTTTTTAAATCTGAATTTTATCAGCCTTCTTGCATGGAGTTTGTTGCAGGATCAGAGACATAATCTGCAATGTACTTTCAAACTTAAAACTGGCTATTCGCATTCTTCCTTATTATCTATTTTTGGCTATTCGCATCCTTCTTGGTTTAATCTTTTTAAGTCTCCCCAGAAGTTATTGATTTAAATATGCTTTTATTTTCTTTTTTGCTTGTTTTGAAGAATGTATATTGTTCAGCCTGCAGCTCAGAGTTCAAAGTGCTTGTGTGAACATCCAGATGCCTCTCACTTGGGAGCTCTGTGAAAGAGCTTGAAATCTGCCACTGAAATTTTAGCATTTTTTATTTCTTAAGTTAAATCACTTTAACTTAAAATGCTGTCACTGCAGTGACAAAAGGCTATTGATGGTAAAATGTTCTTGTCTACAGCCATTCCTGTCTTCATCACAACAATAATTCTGCAGACATTGACCGAGATGCTCTCAAACCAGCTAATGGATGTAGTGAGTTTGATAACATCAATTATCATGCAACAGATCTGTGCCTTGCCAATCCTCCACCATGCTGTTTGCCCTTAGTATCCCACAATTAATGGTTTCGTAATCTGACTCTTTCACGGTAAACAAGTAATTCCTGGTTAGAAACCACACGCAAAATGTAAGCATTAGGGCAATTGCTGCTATTAGGTATTACTGTCTAATTAGTCATCAACAATGTACAGCTTGGCACTAAGTGAACTAATTGTATGATGTCTTCAAAAGGAAAACAGAAATACTCTATTATTTCCAAAAGTATGATTTTAATGCAGTAATTTACCACACAGCCTCTCTCCAAATGTGAATCAGGTTTTATTTATTTCTTGTCTTGTGCATCTGAGCTAATTACCTTGAGGCAATGGTATAAAAATCAGTTGCTGTGATTCACTTCTTGAAAATATATTTTGCTTCTTCTTAAAATCTTGGCCTGATTGACCTCAGCAGCCTTACCCAGTTTGAAAATGCAAGTTATAATCCTCTGTAGGGATTTAGCCAGGTGTCTATTACAGCATGTAATCTGTGATACAGCTTCCAATATTCATGCTACAGAAGGGTTAAGCCCTTCTGTCTTTATTCCTGAGTGAAAAAGTCCATGAGGAGTTAGTGTGGACAGGAAACAGATTGAAAGAAGCAACATCTTCAATCAAACCATAAGCCTGTGTGGGTGTCACTGAGGAGCTGTACTGGTGAGAGACCAGAGGCTTCACCTGAGCAGCAGCATTCAAACTTTAACCCTTGAAGGGCAGCTTCAGCACTGCTGCTGGCTCCCCTGCTGACATTCAAAGGTCATAGTACTGCTATACCTCTGTTTTAACCAAAATCCTCACTCTAGAGTCACTCTTCCATCCATCACTGAGCTGTTCCTGAGGAGGCACTTGATAAAACCGTGCTGCCCAGGGGGAGCAAGGCCAGCCCCAGTGCCCTGTCCCAGGCAGGGACACTTGCAGAGCACCTCAGACACCACTATGGAAGTTCAAGCTGCCTGGCACAAATGGACATTACTATGTGCTAAAACAAACTAAATCCAGCTAATTGAGGGGAAGCCCTACTGGGACCAGTCAGCCCTACTCAGCAGCCTCTCGGGTAACTGCTTTTTCCAGCCAGGGCTGAACGTGATCAAGTCATGTGATACAGCCACATGCCTTTGCTGTGCCTGCAAAACAGGTACCTCTTCCTAAAGCCAAAACTTTTAGACTATGTCAGTAGTTTTGGTAATATTTTTAATTCCATGAGCTTCTAAAACCAAAATCAATAACAACCTTAATTGCCTGCCTGCAAGGAGCTATTTTATATCTTCAATTACTGTACAGGAAAATAGTGGGTTTCTTTTAGATGTCATGGTGTTGGGAAAGACTCAGCTACCTTTTATGCTAATTGGCAGTAAAGTGTTTAGAAGTATTTATCAGTGTTTAATTATTTAGAACTCTCCTAATGGCTTAAATATTATTTTAAAAAGTTACAAATATTTTCCACCTTTTCCTACAGAAGAGCTGCTCCTTGGAAGGTTTCAATGAAGATCTATTTATGTCTGCCTGCTAGTCACAAAATTACTTACAGTTGCTAATGCTCTGGTCCTTTAGATGTCCCCAGCACAGACTGAGCTTAGTTTTCACAAGTCAGGGAAAGTTTGTTGTATTCATTTTACTGAGACAGAAGTCTTAAAGAGGATTATTATAGAGATAAAGACATTAAAATATGTAACTAATCACATTTAAATTAATTGTTTTCATAATAACATGTACTAAGGGATGTTCATGTAGAGTAAGACCCTTTTACGCTGTTTTGTTAGCGTTAATATGACTTACCATGCAAATTACATTTAAGGTTAATTAAGCAGTTTAAAGCCAAGTTGCTGGTAGAGAAAATGGGAACCTGACTCCAAGCCTCTGAAGCAATAATTATGTTAAATATTTCAAAATTACATCAGCAATTCTCATGTCAGTAGACAGAATGGAACTTACCTAAGCTCGTAATTTCTCTCCTCATCCCAGTGTTAGAATTCAAGACATTTATTTTATTTACTTGTACCAGCTTAGCTAGTGTTCTCCTAATTTTCTCTTTAGAGTACTTGAACTTCACACAGGTTACTTTGGTGTCATCAAATCATACACCTCTTAAAATAGAATTGTATGCCATAAAATTAAAGCAATAATTCCATTTATTTGGAAGGATATGCATTCACTGTGCCATTCTTTTAGGTGACTTGTTGCAACCAGCTCTCATCATCTTAATTCATTCTCGTTAGCTTGTGGTTTTTTTAGAGCCCCCTCTCCCAGTTATTCTCTGATTCTCTTGGTACCTCAGCTTTTGCTAAAAAGCGAAAGATAAAAGGCAAAGGGAGCAAAATAAATCAACTAATATACAGAAAGAAAGACTACATCCCATACAATCTGGGTTACCCGTTGGAAGTCATAAAACATGCCTCCTCCAGCATCCAGGGACTAGTGGATCAGAGCAGCTTTAGTTTTTAACACAAAGAATCACAACAGACTCAGTGGTTGGTTGTGGAACAGGAAAACAAAGCCATCCCTCAGCAGTGCTTAATGCACCTGTCTGGCTATGCAGGAGCGTTTATTTCCTGGGTTTCAATATCCATGACCTCCCAGTGAAGTTGCTTTTATGAAAGCAAGGGCAGAAGGATGTAGGTTATAGGTACACAGGCAGCTTTGGGGCATTGGGTACAGAAGGGACCAGATTTTTCTGGGAAACCTCAGACAGGTGTGATTTACGCAACTCCCAGAATTTTCTGAAAAACTGATATTTACATGTAGCCAAAGGGTCTGGAACCTTACAGATTTCACAATATTTTCCCCGAGGAAAAGAAAAGGCCTGTGTAAGTTAGCAAATTCTGGCATTTGTATCTGATATATTAAATGGAGCTTAAATAATAAAATATTCGGTGTTTATTCTTTTTGAAACTTAGTTTTAATTTTCACTGTTTTATTCAAAAGGAAGGCATAGAAATAGAACCATGAGCTTAAAATCAGAGCTGTAACAGGGACTTATTATAGACAATATTTTGCAGAGTATTTCCAGCTACAGCTGCATGCTTTGAAGCTGTCAGCAGCATGCTGTTTTTCAAATAACCCTTTTTGTTGTCTTGTAGTTTTCTTTCCTAACTTCCAGTCCCAGTGAACTGTTGTCAGTTTTAGCATTCAACTGTATTAACAAGAAAGAGAGAGAGAAAGAAAATACTATTTTCCAGCCCAGGTAAGAGGAATTTGCCAGTGGAGAGGGCAAAGTGAGTGTAGAAGTTCTTTTGCTTGTGTTTTGTGGAACTATGTCAAGGAGCGTAGCAGTGGCCAAGGTGGAAACTGATGTTTGAAACCCATTTCCCACAGTGGATAGCATTGAATTGCTTCATTGCCCTGAGGCTTTGAGATGGAGAGAAGCATAACTGCAATTATAAGAAAAGAAAAGGTTGATCATCATATTGGGGCTTTTTCTGTTTTCAGGGTAGGTGCAGGGGACTCTGATTAATGACAGTAATAGCTACACTTGTAACCTGATCGAGCTCTGCTGGGTATAGGCATGTGCATATTTTTCCCCAGCAGTGCTGACCATCAATGAATAGAGGCATGGCTTCTTCCATAATCTGCGTGTCAGGCAGAGGGAAGGATATAGACCAGCAGTTGCTCTCTGGAACAAACGCAGAAAGAACAAGTAGCAAAATACTAATGTAGTGTTGAAAGGTGAAATTAGACATACATGATTCAGTGCAGCCTACGGGGTCTGATATCTTGGCAACTGCTACAAGATATCCCCAATCTGCAGACAAAATAGCCTTTGTGAAGAAGCAGAAGATTGTAGTGTGCAAGTTAATGCATCAAAAGGCCAGAAAGAGAATAATTCACTTTCACCTTGCTACAGAGGACAAGTGGCAATAAAAGCTGTGCTCTATTGGCAAGCTTTTTTTGTTGCTGTTTTTAACTCAACCCTCAGTTCAGAGCTACAGCCACCTTGGCAATGTTCCAGCTGAAGCTGCTGACATCTCCCACCTAATCAAGTGCTGGATTATCTTGTCCTGATAAATTGAAGCTGGTGCCTCATGAAAAGTCTTTCCTGAAGTACTTCAGTAACCTGTAATAAGGGCAGATATCTGAATCAAGCCCCAGAGCAGACAGAGCACTGTTTTTCTACTGGCTTTGGGTGGCAAGTGTAAATGTTTTAAGACAAGGTGGTGTTGAGGTGGGTGCACAGTTAAGCATGATAAATTCCACATTTGGGTGAAAGAAAACTTGAAGATTCCTGAATACTGGCTCATACTGAGTACATACAGGCTGCACTCCTAACCAGAAAACACTTGCGTAAAAATTACTTCTTTTTTGCATGGAGCTCTGAAGAGCATACTTGTTTTGAAAAGGAATTCTCTTTGGTTGCTGCACTTTCTAAGAAGAGTTGGAGTTACTGAACTATTAGAGACTTGTGTACTATTCTCATTCTTTTGTGACTCAATTCCGGGTCTGAGCAGTTCCGGGTAAATAAGGTTTGTTCTTTCTTTAACATATACTAAGAAAAATGTTAATGTTACAGAAGCAAGGATGCTCTATATGTTGCATTTGTACATTTACTTTAATAGGTAAACAGGCCAGGATAAATCTTATTAAGATTAAGGTATTACTTGCAAGGGTTTGTTTTTTTCTTTCTTGGTTTAACTCCTGGAGAAAAAGCAGCAGTTCTTGGTCAAGAAACATCTTTATGTGTCACAGTCACCTATGCTGTGCCTCTTGTAACACTGTTTTGCTCTTTTTCAGGGGAATCCCTACATGTGCAATAATGAATGTGATGCAAGTACCCAAGAACTGGCTCATCCTCCAGAACTGATGTTTGATCTTGAAGGAAGGCATCCCTCCACATTTTGGCAGTCCACAACTTGGAAGGATTATCCAAAGCCTCTTCATGTTAATATTACGCTCTCCTGGAACAAAACCATTGAGCTCACAGATAACATAGTTATCACTTTTGAGTCTGGCCGTCCAGACCAAATGATCCTGGAGAAATCACTCGACTATGGACGAACATGGCAGCCCTACCAATACTATGCCACGGACTGCTTAGATGCTTTTCACATGGATCCAAAATCAGTGAGGGATTTATCACAGCACACAGTCCTAGAAATCATTTGCACAGAGGAATACTCTACTGGGTACATGACAAATAGTAAAATAATCCACTTTGAAATTAAAGATAGATTTGCTTTTTTTGCTGGACCTCGGCTTCATAACATGGCTTCTCTTTATGGCCAGCTTGACACAACCAAGAAGTTAAGAGATTTCTTTACCATCACGGATCTGAGGATAAGACTGCTTAGGCCAGCAACGGGTGAAATATATGTAGATGAGCAACACCTGGCACGCTACTTTTATGCAATTTCAGACATAAGGGTATATGGAAGGTAAGTGAATATATAACTTTAGAAACAGACATGTGTTTGATTTTAAAAGTTATTCAAAAGTGTTTATTTCCCTAAACATGATGACATTTTCTGTGAAGACATGTTCATTGGAAATCTGTCTCAGCTGAAGGCTGTTCCTGGTCATATTAGAAGTTTCTGACTCACACAGGATAAAGTCCTGGGTGTTCACAGGCACTAGCCTTGAATCTTGAATCCTAGGTCTCACAAGCAGGATAGCATTGTTTCATATGTTGGCTCAGGAATTGACTCTGGCAATGGGACACTTTCTTCTTTTATGTAGTTGGAGCCTGCTCTGGTAGCAGTTCACTGAAAAAAGAGATTCTGTTTTATCATTTGACTTTTCCAGGCCTTTAATATAAGCTGTGATTGATACAGCAGCCCTTGCATGAACCCTTCCCACTAGGTCCAGCTGTGAACAAGGAGGGCAGCAGAGAGTAGAGTCCATTCCTTGTACTTTAATTAGCTCCAAAATGCAGTGAGGCTGATTTAAAATGGAAAAAACATGTTTTAGAGAGACTGATTTGAATATAACAGAGATGATTATTCAGCTGAATTCAAGACAAAGAGTTCCCTCTAGGGCAAGTGGTGGCCGGTATCAGGTAGTCCCAAAAATAATAACTATGTGATGACATTCCTATTGGGAAATTGTCTTTCCAACTCAAACTAGCAATTGACTAATGCCCTCAAGCAGGAGGGTGATCCTTTTACATGTGTCTTGGATGCCAGTTTGTTCCAAAGAAATAAATGGGATCATCTCTGTTAGCAATTCACTCACCTCTCTAATATACCTTATCTTTCTCCTCTGTTTCTTCTAGAGAGAGTTGAAGTCTTCTGTTTTAAAAATCTTTTTTCTCTTTTTTTAAGAGAAGCTAAGTATCAAAATAAATGGAAAAGCTAATGCATCTTGGAAAGCCAGGGACTCTTTTTGCAGACACAGAACTGAGTGAAAAAAAAAAAAAGCGACTGTGATTATATAAAACACTGGTGACTATATTTTTATTATTCCTGTGGTGAAAACCATATTCATCCAAATACATTTCTTAGGACCATAGATTTAGTAGGTTGTTACAGTCTTCTGTGTCCACACCAAATACATACCCATACATGAGGAATCACTAATTTAACATTAGAAAGTGTAAGATAAATGTTGCTGTTTCAGGAATTCTTCTTGTAATATTCATTACTCACGTTGTAAATTAATTTTCAGAAGTCTTTTGGGAGGGCTAAGTGGATCATAAACAGCTTAAGATATTGTTTGAATTAGTTTGATAAAATTAGTCTCAGTGTATAAAAAAAAATAACACCTATGTTCTATTTAATGTGTATCCTTTCTCTATTGGGCTCCACATAGGTTAGCTCTACTGAGGCATCATATCAAAGCTCAGGATTTGAAGATCCTTAGGCTTTAAGGAAAGCCTGCTCCCCATCTGAAAACCCATTTGCAGCTTAGTCTGACTTCAATTAGACTATCAGTACTTTATCAAAGAAAGCATCTGAAGGATTAAAAAAGAGTGCATTGCATGCAAATTAGAAACAGAAACCTTCTGAGAACATCTGGGGCTCAGCAATCTTGTGAAAAATTATCTATAGAAATGAAGCGTGACTGTACAGAGAACTTATCTGATGCTGATGCTTGTTGTCGAAATGCTGCAGTAATTGGACACATGCTTTAAAAGAAATATCTGATATGTAATAGTACCTCACTAGATTAGATTCCTGTGAATTCTTATCACTGTTCTGCTAATGAGAAGAACAACTCTTTAGGGATTTGGTGCTGTTTCCTTCAGTATCTTGTGAACCCTCCTTGTTAAAGACTTAAGGGCTTGCTTACTGCTAAGTAGCTGTGGGGCTGCAACACACAGCTCCTGGTTGTTAAGGTGCACTAAACGTAACTTGTAGTAATCCCACTGTCACCTGGTTTTAGGTATTTTTGTTGTCTCTACCAGAAACCTTGTAGCTCCCTCCAGAGTCTCCCAGTCAGCATTCCCTGTGTCCTGGCATGCCCTGAGCATCATAACTGGTGGAGGGAAGCAAGGGTTACCAGGGTGGTTGTGCCACTGTTTCTGATTCAGCCTAGCTTTCCGGTTGTTACAGCCTAATTTAGGATGTTAACTGGAAATTATTACAAATGTATTTTATTTTGCTACAAGGTTTCATGTTATGGGCTTTGAGACCCAGATATTTGTATACATTTGGTAAAGGTAGCTTAGACTATTCCATGAAGGTGGGATACAAAGGGACATTACCAAGGAACTTCACCAAGGATGAGTGATGCTAGCAGACACCCTTTAAAGCTAGTCCTTTTTCTGAAAAACATAACCTGTAGGTTAAGTATAGTTAAATCACCAAAGTTCATACTAGTATATTTGTAAAGGCAGCATAAAATGTAATTTGTTTCATAATGTGTTTTAAGGAACAATGAGAGTGAAAAGCATCTATCTTAAAGCCACCATGTTAAATATACAGGATACTGGAGTGGTTAATACTTCACAATGAATTATTGATAGGAGATTTGCCCACTTAATATAGGGTTTGTTTTGTCAGTGGTTTGCATTTTGGTGTGAAATAAGGCTGATGTATGTTGCATTAGAGATGAAAACCTGTGTACTCTCAATGAAAACCTTCCCTCCTCTATTATCACCTGTTTATTCATCTTCAATTTACCACTTCCATTGTGTATTTATTAAGGTGATGAAAAAAGGAAACGTGGCTGTTAGCAATTCCAGCAACCCCATTGTGCTCACATTATTCAAGAAACCTAATAATCCACATGAACTAATTCTGACTTACTGATGGTTTGCTTCACTAAATCAGGGTGATTTTTTCTAGTGAATAATGGACGTTATAGTGTGCCAGTACCTTAATTAAAGAGACCCTCTCTTAGTCTTGATCTTATTTTAATTTACAGGGTAATACTACAATAATATCACTAATGGAAGGTACATTAAGGGGCATAAAGTAGCATTAACTGTATTAAATTATGGCACTTGTGTTAATTAACTGCTGAAGCAAGATGGTCCAACGACTAGAAAGGTCAACTAATGCATAAATAAAGTCTTCTGGGATGGGAAGCTAAGAAAGAGCAGACGTTTTTCCCCTGGTCTGGCCTTGCTGCAGAGGATCAGAGGGTGTCCTGTGCTGTAACCTCGGGAAGGTTTCTCTCACTTTGCTGCCTGCAGAGGTAGCCTGAGCTGTCTGCAGGCGCTGCCTGTCTCTGACTCTGTGTGAAGGACAGTCCTGGCAGTAAGCCATGAGGTACAGCTCCCCTTTTTATATATTTTTTTGTAGAAGAAGTTCACTAAAATGCTGATAATAATTCCTTTGAAGTCAAGCAGAAGGTTCCTAGCAGATTTTGGATCAGACTGATAAAGGTTTAACAATGTTCATTTTAAAGCATTTTTGTTCTAACCGTTATATTTTTAGTGACAGGTACACTTATAGACTGTAAATTAACGGTAATTTGGGATGCTAGTAAAAAAAAAACATTGTCCCAGTGGGTAACAGAGTGACTGGCTGGCTAAAACAAAGGCTCTTATTGCTTTTGAATGGTTATGTTTTGATCTAAGAGCCACCAGTTTCTTTCTGACACCAGAATATCCAGCCTCTGTACAATGTTATTAAGCTCTTTGGAATTTATTTTTGTACTCTTCTTGCCTTGAAGCTTCTGTATTTAAGCCCCAGGGTTTTCTGACCCCATCTCAGCTACGATTGCTGTTCCAGAAGCAAAAGAAACCTCTAACTCACAGTACACAAATGAAAAGTAACCTCAATTTTAACACTTTCTTGCTCTCACATTATCTGTTCTAAATTTAAATCCATCTCAGTATCTGAATAAATGACTCCAAAGGAAAGTATATTTTCTACTTAGGGGTTTGGAGCTTTTCTGTCTTCTCAGTCAGCCTGCCCCGCCTGCCACGTGTGACCCCGAACTGCTCAGTGAGGCTGTGGAGGATTTGGGGTGGGTGAGTGCCCTTCCCCTGAGTGGGGGGCTCTCACTGCCACCTTCAGCAGTCTCACCAGGGAGGCTGGGCTCTACTGGGTTTCATCCTCTTGCTTATTCTGCACATCCAGTCTGTGGATGGATTAATTGGATTAAAACTGCATGTTACTCTGTCATACTTGGCATAATATCCCTCTGTAATTTGCCCAAAAACAGAACTATTCCCTAGGGAAGTGATAATAGATAGAAATGCTGTTGTTTTATTTATAATAGAAAATGTTTTCATTGGTGTTCAGCTCAGAACCAGACCATCAATATTAAGATACATAGGCTTCTAGCTTTTAAGGAGACAACTCCATACCATTCTTGATTCTAATATTTATTTACTGTACTTGAATAGTCTTTGTTTTACAGGAACGGTTGCATAAGCAGCCTGTTCTCCTTTGAGATTTCTACTAGTATTTGGAGGGAATCTAGCAGTTTCTCTGATTAAATTATGAAGTCATTAGAGAACAGGAAAGAAAAAGAAATGTATGTATTTAAGAGAGTGTCAATTTATCTTTAACTGCCAAGTGCAATTTGCCTTTTTAATATATCCACTGTAATATGTCACTAAGGAAAATGGTCCATCATTTTCTGTAAACAAATCTAGGATCATCAGGAATTGAAATAATTAAATGGTCACAGTGTGTATTCACACATGAGCAGTCTCCAGTGGTTTGCTCAATACAGGTGTCCTGGGCAGGTTTTACTGCTGCCTGTGTTCAGATAATACGGGTTTCCACTCTCCATCCCAGCGACACAAGTCCTGTCCATCAGCTCACTGTGGTCTGTCATAGTGACTGGAAGGGGAGTAGAGCAGTGGAGCCTGAATGCTGTCCAGGACTCTCATTCTGCTATATGCTTTTGAAACTAGTGCTTTAAATCACCAGGTTTCACTCACCACCTTTGCTCACCAGCATTTGATCATCTTTTCTTGGCTCGTTTTGCAGGATGTCAAGTATTTCCATACTGATTTCCCCCCAGCTGTCTTTCAAGGAAGCTCAGTATCATACAGGATCGGGGTGTTTGAGGAGATGCACCAAGCCTTTTTGTAGTATAATTCATTTTGCCATTGAATATTAAAGGAGTGGAGATAAAACTCCTGATGAAAGAAATGAGAATTTTTTCTTTCTGTGTTGCTTTGTATGCTGAAAAGCTATCCAAAGGACCTTTCTGAATAAATTCCAATAGCTTGCAGAAACTTTCTTTCTTTTAAGCTTTTCATTTGAAAAGAGTTCAGTTTAATGCAAACAGTGAAATAAGCTTAAGGATCTCCTGGATCACATATACAAATGATTTCTGGCACAGGAATGTCCTTCAGATTGAAGTTAAAGCTGCAGTGATACAACATATTATCACATTAAAAGTTTAAAAATTTCCAACTATTTCACAAATAATAGGAACCACCAACTTTTAGGTTTGGGCTTGTTTGGGGTTTTTTAAGTTTCCATTATGATCCATGGGTCCTTACGATGGTGGTATTACCTGCCATCTCAGTACCTAATTACACATGCTTAGGAGCTCATTTTTCCTGGACACTTCTCAGTGTGTGAAGTGCCTCAGAAGGTATAGTTGAAACCAAAATATCCACATGCTTTCTCCTGACACAGGTGATGTTTCTATCTCTCTGTTAATCTTTTTTTGTTAGCTGTAATAAATAAGCGCTCATTCAGCTTTCCCTGATATATAGAAATATTTGAAACTTTGCTGTCTGACCTCTTACTTGCCTTTAGAACAGTGTCATAGTATGCAAATATCAGGACTAGTCCTGATATTAGTTACAGATGCAATCCTGTAATCTGGAGCAACGTTAGTGAAGTTACCCTTGCTAACCCAGTGAGCTTCAAGTGCGTGTAGGAGGAACAAGGGAAAACAAGTGATGGAAAGGAAGAGAGGACAGAAAGAAGGAAGGAAAGAAAGAAAAGAGGGAGGAGTACAGAAGTAAGAAGGCTATCCCAGCTTCTGCTTAAAAGAAATCAGGAAAAAACCACACCTCTCAGCCTTTTCCTGCTCGCTCATGATAAAGCTGATGTAAAGCAAGACAGTTCTGCCAAATCCAGTGATACAGTCACATGGAAAGACCTATTCAGAAACTGGAAAGGAAGTTAGTAAAGGTCAAGGTCTAATAGCATCATTATGCGGGGTTTGTGAGAACCCTTCCTCACATTCACCTTTGAGTCCACCTCTGAGATTAATGTGCCTCAGCAGTACTAGTGACCCATGTACAAAGGGAATTGTCATGGTCCCTACTTGATCACAGCAAGCTGTAGTGCAAAAAGCCTCAGTAAAGCACAGCTTTAACATTTTGTTAACTGGGCTGAACAATAGGGTAAATTTTCAACACTGCTGTAATTCTGTTTTCATAGAATATAATCTTGTTCACGGAATATTAAGGAAAGAGCTACAGAAACAAATGGCAATGCTGTGAATTTAGCAGGCAGCAATATGGTCAGGGGAAAGGAGATGAGGAGTTATGCTGCAGGTAATATTCCCAAGAGAAAGTCTGGCTGCTGACTCATTCAGAAGAGCACAAAGTTAGCTGCAACCCTTCACAGGAGAACAGGCTGTGTCCTGGTTAGATTTGTGGGACGTGGTAGAAATAAAAGGATGCTGAATAGCAAGAGGTGTCCTAATGACACTATGAGGGAGCAGGAACTGGAGAACTTCTTGACATACTACAACTCCTGATTGAGACCACCTTTAATTTTTGCAGCGCACCGAGTCCTTGGAGCTTTAAAGTCTGTCCGTGAACAGCATCTGGTCTCTCTCACAACAGTTCATCCAGACTTTTATGCTGGAAATGCTGCTATACTTTGGAGTAACATAGCTGTACTTCACTGGCAATTATTTTTACATTTCTGGGTGATGGACACCATTTTAAAATAAGCCAAAACTAAACAACAAATTTCAAGGAGAAACTGATAATCCATAGCTTTATACTGTAGGTTAAGTCTGATCAGTTCTTGGGACATACCATGGATAACGCAATATGTGGCTCATACACATGCTCCTATTCTAGTGCTGGAGGGCAGTTTTCTAAAATTATGCTCTTTCTTTGAACCCTTGAGTCTATCTTCTGACTTTGATGTTTTAGCAGATGTCAATAGTTGTCTGCTTCTTCCTTGTAAACTCCGTGGAAGACTTGTGATTCTTTTCATTTTCTCCCTTAAATCTATTCGTGTCTTTGTGGTAGCTATGCAGAGTGTCTGTCCTGCAGAGTGTCTGTCCTCTCTGCCATGCAGCATCCCCACTTCCACCCTCTCCAGATGTGTTATCCTGTGCTATTAGCCAGTATCTGACATATTAAGATTTATAAAGTACTTTGAAATACACTTAAGAAAGATTGGCAGAGAAGCACAGGGTATTGTTATAATCTGTCCTCTGTGCACCATCCCTCATAAAACAGGCGTGGAAGGGAGTACTGGTACAAATGTTAATGATATCAATGCTGTCCCAAATGTAGAGTGATGTGGTGGTTCCCATTTAACTGCCACTAGTATTTCTGTTACACTGCACGTTAAACCTATTAACAACCAAAAAGATAAAATTTTATTACAATAAGGATATATATATTGAGATATGTGTCTTCACACTCAACTAATTAGTTACCATTGACTGTTTTCACTTTGCTCAGTGACATGTGGTATATAAATCATTACAATATGTTAAATGCAAATGGTTGGTAATAGGGTAACCATCTGCTCACTGTTGGAAAGTTAGCAGAGGAATATAGTAAGCTGTACTTCTAGTAACGATGCTAAACTCACATCCCTGAAATACCAAATATCTAAAACCAGCTGCCTCCACTAATGCCAGCATTACTAATACATCTCTTACCCTTTTCATTTGCAGAAGTAAACCATATATTGTAAGAGGTAATTTTGTTCTTCAGCTTGAACTTGATTTCAAGGCCAGAGTCTGTAACAGCAATGTGAACCACCATAACGCAAAGCCTGATCTTTTTCTTATATTGTGTCAAGTGCTTTTGAACAGCCAATAAATAAACAGGCTGCCTGCTCTTCTCAGGACATCTTTTCATCCACAAATATAATTAAACTCTCTTCCTCCCCTAAGCCCAGCTGCCAGGCCCTTTTTCAGGGATGGCATTATTTTGTAAGTGATAGATAGTTGGCGCATTGCTGTCTGGTAACGTATTCCACTAGAGACCAGCAAAGGGTGCCTGCTATCTAATAACCTCCCATGCCCTACGAGCATTAAAGATCACCCCTGCAAAGAGGATCAGTTATTTTGCCACAGACATGTATTATCAGGGGCTGTCACATACCTTCGTAATGAGCTTTTCTGGATACCCAAGTGACAAAGTAATGCATTCGAAAATTAGTAGTGGGACAAGAGTGAAGGACTGCCTGCCAAAGTTGAGGTTGTGCCTTCAAGCTAGAGCAGCTCCTTCTCCCCTTACCCATTCAGTCATCTGCTGGTCAGGGTCACTATCACAATGCTGACATACTGGCTCCCCAATCAGTAATATATTGCACTATCACCTATCGGGGAGATTAATATGTTCCTGTACTGAATTCCCAAGACATGGCTCTGAGCATTAAAGATGCTGAGGAATTAATTTGGCTCCAACTGTCTGAATGGAAAAGAAGTTTGTGATTTCATCAAAGTCAGATGCTGCTGAGGTTTGCTCAAGCTGTGTTGGGAGGGAGGGTTGGTGTTTGTTTGGGGGAGTTATATCGGGCATGGCAGTGTCTGATTGAAGATTATCCTTCCAGGGGAGCACCTGCAGGGGCAAAAGGCTGCAGGAGGGTTCATTAGCCTGGCAGTTTCTCATCCTTGGAATGGATTACGGAAAAAGATGCTTGGTCTACAGGGTCTAGAAAACCTGTGGCTTTGTGTAGGTGTGCTGTCCTGCAAAGCTTTCCAAATTTAAAACAATGTTATAGGGAGACCTTTCATGCTAACACATTTTTCTTTGTTGCCTTGCAAGAGGAGAAGCGCTGGCTAAGGCTGCACGTTTGGTGACGCCATTTTGATTCACAGAGAACACTTGCCAGTTTCAAAATGGGGTGTCTCACTTTAAAGTTATCTGGAGCATTTATAGACAGAGATGTTGTGATGAGCAGCACTTTATAATACCTCAAAGGCACAGTGCCCGAGCTGGGAATTTGATAAGCTGAGGTCCTGAATTGGATTCCAGCAATGGTCACAAGTTTTAGGAAGCTCTCATTTGAAATTGCAAGCAGAGGAAAAACAGGATTCTTTCTCTTTAATTGCATTAGTTTTATTGAACTGAAGCATTGCTTCAGTTCCCAAAACACTTTATATATATTTTAATGCAAGTTACCAGAGACAGAACGGTTGCAGAACCGTTTATTGTTTCTGACTTTTATATTCGATAAAACTGATTTTACTCATTTTCCACTCTAACTCTCTTGTGCATTAAGAATCTTTAGACTTTGGGATGGTGTTTACCGAAGTTGTCATAAACACAGTAATTTAACTTCTTTGATTTGGTAATGCTTCTATAGAGCTTTTGTTTAGGCCTGTTCAGAAAGTCAGTCCAAGCCACATGAACATGAACTGGAGTCAAGGAAACTCTGGTAGCATTTTGTGCAGGAGAGGGAACATGATATTCATTCCCTCAGTAGCTGATCCCTTTTAATTGGCCTTAGATTTTCTCATTGTATTCATTGAACTGTTTCTTCCCAGTTAGAACTGAGGCTGTTGATTGTGTCATGTAAGCATAACCAGGAACTGACCTGAGATTTTCTTTAAAAAACCTTGCCATTTCCACCCCCCCAGTTAGAACGCAGAAGGTCCCACAATCTTCTGCTCCACTGGGGAAACAGAGATGGCAGGAACAGGGTGCAGTGAGGGCAGTTGGGACAGGGGACAGAGCTGCAGTATGACAAGGCATCTGCTTTGTCAGTGACCCACTTTGGGAAATCCTCCTTCCCTCCTCCCACACCCTGCATCCCTCCAGCTGCTCATATCTCACTGTCTTTGTTTCTCCTTTTGATGATCATGACTCCTTTAGTTGTAGCGCGTGGGGAGTTGCTGCCCATGTGGCTCAAAGAAAGAACCGAAACCTTCACAGGAACATCTCAATTTACAATGAAAAAGTAAACCTATTATACTTTGTCAATGCAGAAAATTGCTTATCATTTAGCAAGCTTCATTAAAGATCCTGTGCTTATGGAACCATGCCTGCGTTCCTTTGAGTGCCCCTGAAATAACTCTTGCAGCAGGACAGTGAAACAGCAAGGAGCCAGTTACATTTTTAATCACTTGTGTCCTGTAGGAATTGCAGTCTGCCAGCAAGGGCAGCTACTTCCCCTCTGCAACACAGGAGAAAAATTAAAAGGTGGGAAGCTGTGGTTCCAGATTGGTTTGTTATAGTTATTAATGAGGTAAAGATCAAACAAGCTGAGTGTCATTAATTGCTAATATTCTGCTACTGAAAATGTTTAATCCAATCCAGAAGCTAGGTGGGAGAGGGAGTGGGGGATGGAGGGAAGTAAAGAGTTTCACCCCCCTTCTCCATTTCACCTGAATGGTGAAGGGGAAATGAAGAAACAGTTGGATGAAAGCAGAAGTAAAGTAACATTTAATTTCTCCTCAATTGTACATGTCTCAAAAGAAAGTTTCAACAGTGCCGAATCCTTACACACCCAAACCAGTTTGTGTCATTTTACCTTCTCATCAGGTAGATCAGTTAGTCACTGCAGAAGTAACTATCAATGTGGTGATTTTTTCCAGTAGTAATCCTTTAGGTAGATGACCACAATAGCCTCCGTTCTGACATGTACAAATATCTCATGTTTTAGACTTGATGTCTTAAAATATACATCTGAACTTTTGTTTTTTACAGATGAATGACTATATTGAGAGATCAGATTCTGAAATATCTCTTCTTTCCAATGGCTACTTTTGGAGACTAATGCAGACTTTGGATTTTGTGGTCTATGTGTTTGTTTGTTTGTCTGTTAATGCTTCATAAAATATAGATGCTTTAAAGAGGAGAGATGCAAGACAGCCATACTGAACGAAAAAGGGTTATATCTTTTGATTCCACAAGTAGGTGAAGTAGATAGTTTTAACGCAGTTCATTGGTTTCCTCGCTGTACAGTCATACCCAGGTTTTAACTAACAAATGCACAAGTAGAGTGTAGCTGACATGAAGCCTGGTTGTGAATTGTGGAGAGGAGAGACATATGCTCTAAAGGCTTCATCCAAAGAGTGTCACATTAGATTTTTCTAGAGGCATTTGGCATTTAAAATGAAATTACCTAAAAGTGGTTTAGTGCTGACTCATGGAAAAAATTAGGGCTTTTGTAAATTTTGGTTGTGTTTTATTATACCAGGGCTTTTGAAAAATCTCTTGCCCATATTAAAACCACAAAAAGGGTTTAAAAAAAAAAAAGGTTCTGCAATTTAAATTTGACTGAGTGTATGTTGTAACAGGAGAGAGACCTTTTGGAGAGAGTTGTGCAAATATTTGCTTCAATGCAAACACAGTTAATACAACACAAAGTCCAGTCTTAGTGCTCTGTACACAGGAGCTTCCCTCTAATTCCTAACACATAAAATGTGTACTTTTTTATATCCTCATAAACTTAGGACATTTTAAAAGAAACCAGGTTTAAAAATTCAGCTGCTATAACTAACAGGAAAGAGAAAGAATTGCCCTGAGGTGTAAGGGAGACTTCATCCTAAGAAGCTTGCCAGCAGCTGCCCAGGGCACTTGTCCTGCCTTGCAGGAGCCAGGGCCAGTTGGCCCAAGAAGAGGGCAACTGATTTGTCCTGTGTGTTCTCAGAGTTCACAGTCTGCAGTGCATGGATCTCAACACTATCCTGTTACAGACTAAGACTTTTTTCCTTATTTTATCAAGTTCTTTATCTTCAGAGGTAGGTCAGCATGTGGAAACCCAGACAATATTATAAAGGGGTAAAACTGAGACAAAACACAGAGTGATTTGCATAGGGAAAAAAAAAAAGGAATAGAAATGTTGTATTCTGAAAGCTACATTCAGCTTCTCTTAGAAGAAGCTTGAATAGGTGCCAGAAGCTTGTTAGCTTTGTGATATGATTATATTGGCCACTAAGTCATTTGGTTCAGTCCATTTGCTGTATATCATGATAAATCTATATATAGCAGAAAATCCAGAAGTGCTGCCCTTTTCTTCTCCTGAGGTTTTTTGCTCAGTGTGAAAGTAGAGAACAGCTTTAACAAGATCTGGGAGCAATTCTGTGTCCTGTGTAATGCTCCGCTCTCCTGGCTTGTGTAGGTCAACAGAAGGAAATGCTGAGCAGGCATGAGAATAAATGAGGAACGACAATGAACAGTAATGACGAGGACAGGAGGTGATGACTGCTGTGGGCACCATCCTAAATCCCAGTGGAGCTGTCTCCCTCCTTCTTCTCTGCAACTCTGTCCAAGAGAGAGAACACAGCTACAGAACACATCAGACACAAACACTAACTCCTTTATCCCCAGAGTTATTACTTCCAAAAATATTTTCTAATAAAGTGGTCATTATGTTTTTCTTCTTGACTTTTTATTTGCATAGTTCAGGTTTCTAATAATTATGCCAAAGTTCATTAAAGATAAAGCTCTGTGTCATGCAAGCATTCTTACAAGGATGCTCTCAAGGCACCTTATCTCTTCCTACCCATCGGGTCTTCAGGACAAATATTCTTCTTATTTTCAGTTAATGGCAACTCTCCATCAGTGTGCAAAAACCAATTCATTTTGAACAGCACTGTCCTTATGCCCTGAAGAATGCTTTAATGCAAGGAAGCTCTTGTTCACCATCTGACTGTCTATGCCCCAAATCAGATCCTGTCCCGTCTTGCTACATGTGTTCCCTGTAATAGCCTGCTGCTTGAGAAATAGATGCTGCTACCCATCCCTGTATTAACGACTTTTTTTCACAAATCTAGGCTCTTTCTTTACCTGCATTTGTTAGTTCTCTATTATTTTTCATAGAGCTAATACGTATATATATATGCAAGCATTTCACTTCCAGATTAGCTCGTTCTTTGAGAACAGAAACAGCCTGTATATTTTCCAGTGGAGTTTGATGCTGGGGAAGCCTGCCTGACATTTCAGGGAAAACTGAAAATTTCATATGGGATTTTAAAAACTGTGTTATGCAAGACAGAATTGCTAAAGTTTGTTCTTCGGTATAAACATGTACTGATTGTTTCTGTCAGCAGTATTTCACAATTTGCTTTCCCCTATGACAGCCTTACATTATTCATAACTTGCAATCTATTCCTTAAATTTTCAGTTCTGAGAGTTTCCTGGCGGGGGTCACACAATATGAAGGGAAGTATTGATTTGAAACATTTAAAATATAAATGAAGTTGTTTAGTTCTTCTGGTACATGGAATATTATAGTCACTGGATCAAATTCGACCTCCCAGCATGTCTGTTTTTGTAGACAACAAAAACGTGTTCCCAACCTCTCAGTGGACAGTGCAGCTTCTGTGTGAACATTCTTTGATTTACCCAGTATTTGTTAAAAACAAACATGAATAATAAATGTTTCAGTGCACTTGAAGGCAAAAAGCAATCATTATTTTATTCTCATCTAACATTAGGTCAGAATTTTAAGACTTTGCTTTAAAACTACCAGCCCTTGGCCACTTAAACTTATCAGTGTCATCAACCCCATTTCACAAAGACAAAGCTTCTTGTCCCGTGTCACCTGAGTTTGGGGCTAGGGCAAATATTAGCCCCAGTGGCAGACCTGTTCTGGTCCTGGGGGAAAACCAGTGTTGGTGGTACCTCGATGGGCAGCCCTGTACACATCCGTCCATGTCACCTGCTTGCTGCTCGCAGGCCAGTGCCAGAAGCCAGGTCTCCTCTCCCTTTCATCATTTGAGGTTTAAGAGCTCCTTTCCAGATGCTTCTGGTAAGTGAATCGAACTGCCTGGCTCTGACCATCCAGCTCCAAGAAGACCAAGTCATCCATTAGGAGTCATACCCACAGACCATCTATGGTCCTCACGGGTCCTTTCCAACTCAGAATATTCTGTGATTATTTCAAGTATTCTAATACTAAAAAGCCTTTATAATTTTCCTATCTTTGTTTAATTCCACTGGCTTTAATATGAAATGATAAAACATTTGCAGATCTAGCCAGTTTAATGGCTTCAAGATAACAGTAAGTAGTCTCTATAATTAAACTGTAGTCTTATAGTATTTTTGAAAAATAATCTTTCTCTACACAAAGTCAGCAACTGAAATATATTAGATGAAAGAAGAATTGTTTTCCCAAATTAAAAAGAAAAGATACAGTTAGAACTTCATTTCCTGAACTGTTTAAAATTATTCCCAACAAATAATTTCATTGTGCCAGTTTTTATACCAACAGGGCTAGAGGTAAGGTGACCCACCAGCTCTTTTTCAGTACCTAAGTTAGCTAGAGCATGGTAAGTGCTTTTGGCATACTTCAACAGCTCAGTTGTCATCTAGTTTTCTTCAGCAGGAGAAGGGATTAGTATTTTTGAAGTATGAATTATTCAGAAGAAAATTCTGTCTGGGATGGTTAAAGTATCAGAATTCAACTCACATTAATAAGTAGTTTTGACTAATTTTTTTGAAAATTCAAAAAAGGGCAAAATTTTTCCTTTGGAAATATTTTTGTTTTAAAAAAATGTCCAAAATAATTTCTAAAATGGGATTTAAAATCTGTAAATAAAACTACACATTTCATTTGACACAAATTATTTTTCCCCCACTTTTTTTTCAGTTCAGTCAGTGAGCTGAAAAATCAATTATTTGCATGGCACTACTGGCAAATAATTCTTATCATAATAATTCCAGAGGGAATTATTCTGCGACAAGGACCTTATACTGTATGAATTTTTTTAAAGTTAAAAAATTGAGGCTAGCATGATAAACAATGAGAAATGCTGTTTGGTTTTTTAACTTTTCACTTTTAAGATATGACCTCCAATTGAGACAAAAAACTAACAGAAAAGAAAAAGAAATACAAAAGAGACAATAAAAGCTGTATGTATTTTAATGTGGATTGGGAGTGTCTGCTTTGGTAATAAGCAACTACCAATTCCCAATTATTTTAGATGGAGCCATGAGGCTTAAGCTTTTTGAAAATCAACCCTAATGAAACACAAGAAAACACCAGAACAAACCCACTTTTGAAATATTTAGTCAGCATTATTTGCTCTGAACAGTTCATTACGCACCCTCGGCTTTTATAGTTTAATCATGAATACCTCAGAACACGCTCCAGAAAAGAACGGAGCTGCCTTATGCCTTATAATTACCCTTAAAGTTCAAGTTCAGCAACATGATTTTTCAAAAAGAGATCAATTAACCTGCCCTCACAGTAAGCACGTTCTTCTCCTTCGCCCATACGAGCAGCATCAAGCGGAGGCAGCGGCAGGACCTGGCAGAGAGCAGTGGAATGAGCCCGGCACTCCACACCCAGCAGCTGCCCTGCTCTCCTCGCTTCCTGGCAACGCTGGCAGCCCTGCAGAGCGGGAGAGGCGATTCCAAGGCCTTCAGTTCAGGAACACCAAGGAGTAATATCAGCTACAACCAGCAGAACAGCAAAGCATTGGCAGGGAACAGGACACAGTTTACCTGTGTGAAAAGGTGCCTTTCAGAGTGGTTGCAGTGGTGAATCTTGGGCAGTGGCTTCCATGCAAATGATAAGCAAGGTGTAAGTCTGAAAAGAGAAATATTAAGCTATTTCTCAAAATCAAGCATTAGTTTTTGGCTAGGCTGTGTCTTCATAATTTAATGATATTTTATGTGTTTGTCAGGTAAAAATATCCACAAAGAGGCCACTAAATCATATGCAAAAAGTTTACACATCTGGATTCTCAGGAGTCTCAAAAACCAACCTGAATTACATTTATGCTTATGCCCTCGCTTACCCTGGTGGTTTTTCTAAATGTCCAGTCAGTGCCTAGACATCTTATGGTGACATTGAAAATAAGAGTGCTTTTATCAATATTACTTTACCTTTCCCCAACGTATCGCCTATAAAATGAGACAGATGAAAGAAAGGAAATCTGATTTGTTGATTTAAAGCACTTGAATCCTCGGCTTTTCAGGGACTGTTAGGTTGTATGTAACTATTTATTAACAGAACTTACTGGAATGAGAACTCAGCCTTTGTTGTTGGTGTGTGTTTTATTGCTGGTTGTATATATTGGTGGTACACCTGAAGCAAAAGGCAGCCAACATATGTAGCAAAAAACCCAAGGATATTTTCAATAGACCTTTTATCTTTGGATAAAAGTCTGACTCCTTTCTGTCTGTTTTTAAACAGAAGTGGGACCCCTGGATCAACTGCCCAAACCTTTCCTGCTGGCTCCTATCCCTTGCTCCAGCTCCATTTCCTTGCACGTCCTGCATGACTCCTGTCACTGCAGGAGATCCCAGTGAGAGGGATCACAGGAGCTGCCATGAGTTGAACCAGCAGCTCTGAAAGGGTTAGACAACCTGCATAAATTATTCTGCTTTGTGTTTGCTTTTCTCATAACTACAACTCACCTTCTTCTTGGAAACAATTTTTTCCATGGTCTTGGTGTTTTTTTGGAAAGGAGGTGGAAGTCTCATCAGAGCTTTGTTACCTACCTACAGACATAAATGTATCAAGGGGGTTTAAAAGCAGAACTGGTCACAGCAGATGCCTATCAGAGAATGAGCAAGGGAGAAGGTTCCTGACTGAGTCCTGATTACCAGCACCCACAGAAAAACCTTTCCTGTTACCAACTGCAGTAGGAACAGGACTTTGCTACCCACTGCATTAAAGCTATCAGAGAGGTCTCACTTTGTCAAGTGATACCTGGTGTCCAAAAGTCAGTGTATGTGGGGTGGGCTATTCTGCACCTCTTCTGTGCCCACACAGAGAATCCTGCTCTGCCAGCTGCTGTGGGGGCCAGTCCTTGTGCAGTGCAAAGGGACCCCCGCCGAGGACAGCAGGGTATCTCTGCCCTGAGCCAGGGCTTACACCCACTGCGCCTCTCAGGAGTATTCCTCAGAGTAGCACAAGGCATATTGTCTCTCCCTTGGAGGCAACCAGTTACAGTCCATACCCCACTATTCCATATATACCATCTCTGCAGCAGTGACTACTAGGGGCACATTTGAGCTTTTAAATGAGTCCATGGGAGGTCTCTTAAACAGAACGCTTTAAGATCTTTTGAAAAGAGCAGCAGATGTACTGCTTCACAGAACTGGTTTCCCTGGTGTTGAATTCTGTGCACACCATGGATATTTTTATGCTGCTTTTCTCTATTATAGTCCTCAAAAAGTTACCAAAATCAGTATGAAATTAACCTTTCTTGCATTTCGTGTAGCAGAAACACTGCTCTCCTGCCAATGTCTCATGAAAATACTTTATTCCAAACTCAGTCACAATAGGTGCTACGCCCTGAGTCATTCTCTAAGCTTACAGTAAAGATATTTCTGCTTCAGCCAGGTCCGTCCAACATCAATTGTGGACACAAATTTGTAACAGCTCACTTAGGGTATTGCTGCATGAGAGAATAAAATTTCCCCCATTGCAGAGAGTTAAACAACTTTTTTGAATGACATTGTAGGCATGTCCACTTGGATGGTAATTTAATGACCACAATTCTAGACTTCCCACATGACAAATTGTTCCTTTTCAGTGTTGTGCTGGGAAAAGAATTCAGGATACCAGCTGGCAGCTGATACTGTGAAATACTACTTACAAATAAAGACAGGAAGTTTGGTGTAATCACTAGCATCTTAGAGTAGCTTTCTTGGGATTGCTGCTGAGCAGATGTAAGACTGGAATTTATTAATTAAATTGGTTTCTCAATAAACTTAAAAGTGGTGATTCACAGTAGCAGAATGCTGGGAATTTCTAATCTAATGTTCAGATTTGCATCAGGAGAAAAGAAAACGAAGTGACTCCTAAAGACTTCTTAACTTCTGTTTTTAAATTTGTAATCTGTAAAATTTTGCAATGATATATTGATCCACCATTCATCTGAGGTTTGTGCGCCACATTTTAAAAGTCTAGCAGGTTGTGGTACAGACTTTTACACTGGCTGTGATATAGTGGTTAAATTCTGCCAGGTGGTATTATAGCAATTAAAATAGAAGTGTTTTAGTATCTGTTTGTGTCTATTGACTCATTGATAATGACTTACTGCCTAATAATGGATGGTAAACTAAGGCTGGCTAAGCAGGATATTGGACAACAGCAAAAAATTTAAAATAATAAAAACTTTTCTTCCTTAATATCCTGATAGCAGGGAGCAGTTATGAAATCTCAGATACCATGCTTCTTAATTTCTTTGCACTATCAAATGGATTATGACACGGTACTGCCAAGCAGACTTTGTTATTCCAGCTGGTGGAAAGAGAGATGCATACTTGTTCCAGTAGCCTTTGTCTCTCTGATACACAGTAGTATAGGAAGTGAGATTATTCAGGTTTTCAATGTCTCCTAGCTTTTTTTGATAGTTAGAGCAAACAAACAAAAACAGGAGGTATATCATGACAACTCAGAACACCTTAGCTGTGTAGTACCTCTGCAGCACATGCTTCCCCCTCTGCCTTCTCATCCCATCCATGTAACATTGACTATAGTGTGAAATACAGCAACTTAGTAGGTGAGACAAAAGGGATTCCAGTGAGAAAAAAGAAAATCTCAAGTGAGAGAGAGAGAAAAAGAAAAACTAATTTTTGAGAAAAAGCAGTAGATATAAACTCTAAGTACATTAGATACTTAGTACTTAGATGTACATCTAATGTACTAAGAGTTTACATCCACTGCTTTTTCTCAATTCTTGTCTGGTAGTCTGGGAACCTACCAAACAACCAGTGTTAAACTAGTATTAAATGATCAGTTGGTAGCACTGAAAGAAACTGTCATTATTCGTCTTCATCTTAGCAAGAGATTTTGCTTCCTCTCTGGGAGAAACATGACTTCCATTGTCCCCATTCAGTATCCTTCATGTAGATAAGAAAAGTTTCCTATTTCTGAGGTTAAAATTAGAGCAAAATAGATGCATAGAAACAATGTAAAGTACTGGCATCCTACCTTCTTAGCAGTCCTGTCCCTAAGCACATCACCACACCTGGGCTCCTTATCCTCCACTGACTCCCAGTTTCCATCTCATGCTTACTCAAGATCTTGGACCTGCCAGTGAAAATTATAAGAAGATTATCTGCCATTATCTAAAAATAAAGCCACCAAGCCTAGGATAATATGAATGAAAGCTGGAAACACATTAGGCCTCATTTCAGGCAGTGTGAACTAACAAAAATTCATTGCATCTACAGGAGCCAGATGGATTTACATCAGCTAAGAATCTGGCAAACTGTGTTCACGAGTGAAATTATTTGCAGAACATGCTGCTGGCAAACCCTAGCAGATTTTATAGCCACTCTCTTTATTGACACATTTCAATGAAAACTAATATCTCTGAAGAAAAAAAAGCAAAAGTGAATGTTTAGGAAGGGAATGGAAGTTGGTTCTCTATGGCAGCTAACAGCAGCTATATGTTCAGACATTTATTTCTGCTTTAACACTTAGAGAATATGAAATCAAAGTTAGAAAAAGCATGTGCCCATTCCACTTGGCTAGGATTATCTAAGTATTTAATATTAAGGATGGGTATTTTTTTATGTGGTAAACTGAAATAACTCAGAATTAGCTGTTCTGTTCTACTAGACATAAGCAACAGTGGATTATTTTTAGACTTTGGATCTAAGAGACTGAAGAAAGTGAATATTTTCATATCTGTTGATCTGTAACATTTTTTATCTCACCACAAAATCAGAACAGTTTCATATGCTTTAATACTGAGAAGTTTGCTCAGGGTACTGCCTCCTCCTTTCTGTGTTTGTGATGAGTGCTGTTGGTGTAGCCTGTAAACATTGAGTCATTCTCTAGTTTGTCTGGAAGGATGTCATCTGGTAAACTACTGCATTTCAGAAACATTTACAGTTTATTTGGCAAGGCATGGTAGCTTGTGGCCCTCTGTCTGAAAGTGGCAGGGGAAAAGGAGCAGCAAAGGCAGAAGGACCTGCCCCACTGATATTTCCCTTCAGAAGGAAGACAGTGTGCATCTATCAGACAATGTACTAATCAAATACAGGTTGAGATATAAATTGGTCAGTAGTGATCCGATAGTTGTATTGGCCAGGATTTACTTGACAGTATATAGAAATGTTCACTAGTGTATGAACACAATAAATCTTACAAACATACTAAATTTAGCACTTGCATTCTCTTAATGTTGGGCTGGCTGAGTGCAAACAGTGGGCAGTACTACGCCCTGAATGCTTTCTGTGAGCCTTGGGACTGTGGGAAAGGGAATTATGCTGCCCTTTTGGATTTTGTTGTGTTGTGGTTTTTTTTTTAATTTCAAGCTCTCCAAACTGCTTGGAAATAGGCCACTGAGAAAGCAAAGCAAACATGCTCTGTGCCTAGGCTTTGCTGTTCCCCACTAGATATATTATATTCAGCTGAGGGAGAATAAGAAGCTATTTTCCCCAATTTTCCATACTGCCTGTGGGAGTCTAATTCAATTTCCTCCCGAATTTAGCAGTGAAAACGAAACAGTGAAGAATAAAGTTGAAGAGGCTTCTGTAAATCTCTGGATTCTAAGGTACTAAGGTGCAGCAGGATTACTGAGCGCAGGTTAAACTTCTTTTCTAGCCACAAAGCTACTTACAGATTTAAGAAGCTTAAAAACCTGATCCAACATTAGTCCTTGCTTTGCAAATGAAAGAATAATATATCTACCTATACAAAGTTATATTTGTTATTATTGAATTTGTTTATCCTTTATTTTTGATGTAGCCCTATTCTGCAAAGGAAATTTTTTTTAGTGGGAGATTATGATGTATTAGATAAATTCAGGGAAAAGGACAGGTAAAAAAGACTGGTGACCAGCAAGAGGCATTTCCAGAAATAAACAAGTGAAAAAAAGGACTCACATTTCATTACTCTCACTACAGTGTCTGCATTTTACCAGCAGACCATAGGGATCTTATTCCTAAATTCCAGAAAAATATGTAATGCCTTCTTTGGACTTTGATTCCTTACAGCAACATGGACCTAGGATATTCATATGACTAAAAAAAAAAAAGAGAATACTTTTTCTGCTTCACATGAGCTGGAACATTTGTTCAGCAGACCTACTTGCAGCCAGCAACCTGTGCCATTTTCTGATTGTCAACCATCCTTAGGTTTTTTTGACCCTTTTAGCTCAGAACTTCTTCAGACGGGTAGTCCCTACAGTGAGCACTGGTAGCAGAGATTGCAGTAATTATCTTGTTATCTCTTTTATGTAAACGTGTTCTCGCTCTCTGTTGCATCCTCACAGAAATAAATTGGCCAGCAATCATTTTATTTCTTCACAACAGTATCCTTTATACTTGTTTTCATCCCCACAAAATCTATTAAGCTTTGGAAATTAGGAAAAGGACCAGCATACTTTGGAGTTTTTTGACATGACATGGAAAAATCTTACAATATAGTGAGTAATAATATTCAGTGAATATGAGTCTCAATGAAAACATATTCCACTTGTTAGAGAAAATTAAAGGAAAATTGGACTTTGGATAAGTATTTTCATGTTGTTTACCTTGCACACTCAATGGTGCAAAAGTTTTGTAATTTACCTGTACAGACAGTTTCTGAAGTTATGATGAATTTGCCTCATAAAGAGTCAAAAAAAAAATTTAAATCTGAAAAATAATGAACCAGCAAAGCTGATTTTACCGAAAAGATTTCGTGGTGTATTTTAAAGGTGCTTATATATTGACTTTCACTTTCTCAACCTACATCTCTTCCTCCTTCCTGGCTGAGGTAACACTTCAAATGTGTTTGTAATGTGGAATTTTCATCTTTGTCTAGATTATATCAGAAAACTAAATCTCACTGTTGGAGCTGCCTTAAGGTCATTAGTAATGACTAAAGGCATAATGTAGATGACAACACGTGTGATGTCATGAAAAGTATGGCCAAGTCCTTTAGGACAAGTGTAACAAGGTGCTGGAAGTAGCTGCTAGCACTGAGGAGCTGACTACAGCTCCTAACATTGCTAACTGTTTTAAAATGCCTAATTAAAATTGTGCAGGGATGGTATTTTACGATGTGTGGGTAGTAAAGTGAAGAGCAAACACACCAACTCCTCTGCAAGTTCAGGTTTTGTTTACCTGGGAGCAGAGAGCCCACTCGTGGCATGTAAAAGCAAAGAGCCTGGGCAGAAGGCTTCCAAGTTGGTTTTAAGTTGATTTTCTAAACTTTGGCAATGACCTAGAATGATTCAAAGATGTATCTAAGTGAGGAACATATGGCTAGTCGTTAAAAATGCATCAAAGAGCTTCTCTTGTCTTTCTTTCTCATGAATGATCTCTTCAACATCAACGATCCCCTCACGTGCCCCCCAGTCTGTTGGTTGGCACTCCCATGCGAGAGCGTCAGCACGCTATTAGCAATTACCTTGGTGATATTTACAGCATTTTAATGTCAGTTGTCTGTATGTAAATAGAGTCTGTGAGGAACACAGCGCACCCAGGGCTCCCACTACAACAGCACTGCTCCTTCAGCACGCCAGAGTGCTTCCTGCGCCTTATGTAACTGCCAAAAATATCATTTCAATTGCTTTATGACAAAATAATGAGTCTGTCAGAGATGAGTGGTCAGAAAAACAAATTTGTTCTCCCACACAATTAGAGTTTATAGCGTTGGACAGCAATATCAATCTCCAGTGATTCAAAATTGAATTTGCACGTTGAGGGAAATGTGTTCCTGCTTGTGCTGTAACCAGGCTGCTTAGCAGGGAGAGTCCTCACAGGTTGAACTGGAAAGATGGATATCACTTGTGCTGTGGCAACATCAGGGTAGAAGTTTCCAAATGCAGATGAGTATTGTGGAGCAATGGCATTCACTTCCACAAGCTCAACGCTGACAGAGCTGCCCCCACCAGGAGCAGTAAAAAAAAAAAGTCTGGAAAAACTGTCACCAGACATAACAGGCAGACAGCTTTTCCCTTCAGGTAGAAAGCTATTTCAAGGCCTGCATCAAGGCCCATATGTGACCTAATTGTCCATGGAGTTACTGATATTTATAATCATGGACTTCAGACATTCTTTGTAAAGTCATACAAGCATTAGACCTCAGCAGTGCCATTTACGGTGAGCATGTACTGTATCTCAAAACTGCACTTTGCCCTTAACATTTGCTGTGTCCTTACATGAGATTTTGGCCTTAGGCTGTTTGCCAGTGCAGTGCACAGGCTGCAGCATACATCCTCCTACGTTTGCCAGACCTTAACCTGTATTCTCAAACCTGCTGTACTTATTGCAACTCCCTCTGTTGTCCCTTCTTCGTGCACAGGCAAACCTACTTGGTGTGCCAAGCAGCTGCTACTCACCCACTGCTACCCAAGAATTGCATTTCTGGGCATGTGTACGTAATACCTCACACAGGACTTGGACTTTTTTCTTTGGATTTCGAGAACTGTATAGGCAGAAAAAATACTGTCACCTAGAACTCAATACACAGGATGTAGAATCAGTTCTTTAGGTTTTCAGAACTCCTCTATTCTTATACATGCAGCCAAAGGAACAACATTGTGCTAATGAGAGGATCAACAAAAGCTATATGAAATTTTGTGTTGAATGTGCTTTTTATGTAAATCTCATAAACCTTTTGTTGCCATCTCAGATTTAAAGCAATAACACTTGCCTTCAAAGCAAGTGTTTAATGGTTCCTAGGATTTCCAGTAATAATTTATCATCATGGATATTCTATAAGGTAGCAAATATTTCCTTACCTCTGGAGTAAAAAGAAAGGCAACCTTCCTTTAAAAAGAGATGGACTTGGGCAGTCTTCCATGGGAAGCTGATGTGCTCATCCTGACAGTGATCTGCTTGGAGTCCAAGTCAGGTACCAGATCAGTGGTGCTCAGCTGATTGACAGTTGAAATTCCAAAGGTCCAGACTGCTGCTTTGTTTTCACACCACTCACAATACAGTGAATCTCACTGGTTCTCTCATGGTCCATCTGAATGGTACTTTTACTTAAATAGTCTTCTTTCTGTAACCTTAAATATCTCTTTTTCTAACTGCTTATCCTACAGATAGAATTAACTTTTTATTGTACTCTAGTCATCTCTTAGCCCTGCTATGCACATTTATCTCTTTCAGTCATCCAGAGAAGTCAGTCCCTCAAGCACAACAGATATTTCTCTTTGCAGAAGTCTCTGAGATTGTGCTTATGTCCACTCTAACGAGGTCCCTGGGACAGATTGCCCAATTCCTAGTGCAGCCTTCCTAAAAAAAAGGCTCCATATACACCACAGCACTTGATACTGGCTTGGTTTTCCCCAGACGTGGTACCTTCCACTTTGCTTTCTATTCTTTTCTTTGTTCTCTTTCAGTTTCAGCACTGTCTACAAGCAAAACCAAGGAAGGATCAATCTGTCCCTCCAGGAACAAGACAAGCACAGCATCTAAGAAGTGCAAAGAGATTTTGCACAAGGTTTTCTGACACGACCATTCTTTATTTTCGGGTGTTTATTAAAAGAGCTGTGCACATTTACACCCATTAGCAGATGGACATACACTTATTTTCCCTCACCTCTGTTCCCCTACCAGTCTACAGCAGCCTTTCAGAGCAGTAGGAACTACAGTTTTTCCTCAGAATCAGCCTTTTTTTTTTTTCTTCTCACCTAGATCAGGTTGCTGCCTCTGATGAGTCCCTACAATAAAACAGAAATCTTCTCCTGAAAGAAATACAGTCTCTTCCTTTCTCTCATTTGTTCTAGTGACTCCACAGTCTCTCCTGTTTTTCTCCTCTGACTCTATTTTTTTGTCTTGTTATTATTGTATATCTCTCCTGTTTGGAGTCTTCCATTTTCATATTCGTGTGGACAGTAAAATCACCCATTACTTTTCTTAATAGGAGTTCCATTTACCAAAATCTTCAATCTCTATGTGAATAGGCATATCTCATCCACTGACCCCCAGACAGGCATCTTTCATTCTGCAGTGGCCAGTCATTGAAAATTCACAGTTGATTTAGTCTTCAAGCAGCAATATTTTGGACATTGTATAAAAATGACTCGCTCTTTCTGTCGTCTAGCATATTCAATACATTTTGGCAATTTCAAGGTACTGAACCTGTTTTTCTTTAGAATGAGCATTGCTCAAATAACAGCAGTTTCATCTGTCTCATTTCTAGCATTGAGGAGAATGGTCCACCATCTACTGTATTACATATTCTTAGGGATTTTCTCGAGCAGCCACTTATGACAACTGCAAGCTTGTTTTTCCCTGGGGATATATATGTATGTGGCCAATTGCTTCAGGTCATATTCCTTCCAAATGGAAGTCAGCTTGACAGCTGTTAATTTGTACTTGGCCATTCCATGTGTTGTTTTGCTCTAATTATTGGTCACTGTATGGAACAGGTGACAAATGCCCACATGAGAATTCTTTAAATCATCAGAGGTACAATCATGAGGAAAACAAACAGGAAAGGTCGTTAAATACTAGTTTTCTCTCCAGCCTCCAACAGAAACAGATTTTTGCTGGCTTTTTCTGTTGGAAAGCGATGGAAAGACGTGACAATGCCTGCCTGTTTATGAAACTAACTTCCCATTCTGTAAGTGTCCCAGCTTCAGGGAAAGAGGGGAAACTAAGGAAAATACAATTGTTCAAAATCCAGATGCAGAATCTGGTTTATCTAATGATTTTGTCACAAGGTTCAATTAGGTGTTCTTTCCCAAGTAAAACTAAGTGTGCCTACCAAAATATTTCCTCTGACCTTCAGCTACTAAAGTTGTATCAAATTACAGCAGGAATTTTTTTTTACCTTTCTGAGCAAGACAGTACTTGCTGAACAAGAATAGCAAGACTCCACTTTCTGAACAAGAATGGCAAGAGATAATTATAGTGAGCTTCCCTTCTACCAAAGTGTGGCATTGCAGAGGATATACTTCAGTTGAAGTCTGTTTTCCCAGGGCCTAATTTGGATCTTAATTTGGGCCAGATTCTCTAAGGACATAAGCAGAGCACTTGTTTTGTTCCTGGGAATACTGAGTAACTCTTGAATTTCTGCAAGATTATAGACCAGTCTGTAGTAAAAATTATGAATAATTTAGTTGTTCTCAGTGAAGCTGCATTAGTGAAAACAAGAAAGGATTCAGCATCTTGGAGTCATGGTGAAATTTCTACTTTTAGACCTGTGCAAGCTGAAGATACTGCAACTTGCTATTTACAAAGCATGGCAGAACAACACTACAGCCACAGCACAGAAATCAAGTGGTTGCTGTAGGACATGCTTTTCTAAGACTTGATCTGAACTCAAACTCACCTCACCCCTAAATAATATCCCACTTTGTTTTATTTTTGCCTTTTAAAAATAGGTGTAAGTGCAACCTTCATGCTACTGGCTGTAAAGAAGAAAACAAAAGACTACTTTGTGAATGTGAGCATAACACAACTGGCCCAGACTGTGGAAAATGCAAGAAGAATTACCAGGGCCGACCATGGAGTCCTGGTTCTTATCTGCCTATACCTAAGGGCACTGCTAATATCTGTAAGTAGTTTTGTATAATAAAGATATTTCATTATTATAATTCTGCCCCATATCATGACTCTGAAGGAAGATTAATGCTGGCAAAAGTTTGTCATTTCTTTATGACTCAGTGTGTATAATTGAACCAGGTTTCAATTTGCAAGTGTTAATTCTAAGTATCCATCATCTGTGCTCTCACATGGTTGTAAATAACTTGCATGAAAACTGCATGTTTGTATCCATAGACACATCTGTGGACACAGTACAGAAAGGTCTAAGGAATGAAAAAATTAGGACTCTTCACATAAAAAACACACAGAGGGGAGAAAACAGTGGGAATATCTGCAGTACTGCTCCAGCCACAGTGACCTCAGCTCTCCATTCAAACATTCTTATTGCCTTGAGATTGGAAACACCCTCAGCTCAACATGTGAGATGAGGTCTTTGCTCATTTTTTGTCCATTTAAGAAAGTGGGAAAAAAAACCTCAGACCAAATTTTTCAAATTAATAACTGAAGATCTGAAGGTTGGAAAATATTTACCTGCTGTTGACCTGCAGTCCAGATTCATCTGCACTCTTGTAGATCTTGTAGATCAAGAGGCAATGCAAGGGCAAAACCTGGGGGTTTATATCTGCTTGGTTCCAGCTAACAGCCATTTAACAACACACTCACTATTCCAGCACACCTTCATATTATCCAAAGGAATAAGTTACTGACAGCTGCATTTCCAGGTCCTGGACAGGATTGGGTCAAAAAGAATATGGTGGTGAAAGAGAGGGCATGAAGACAAGTATGAACATCAGTTCTCACTTTCCTGTGCATATGAAATGCACAGTGATTCAGAATCCTCCTGAACTGAGTAACAGACTTAAATTCCTTTGAAGAAAGCATTGAAAACGAGGATAAACCTTTTGACAGAAGTTACTAGCTATTTTTAAGAAAGGAGTCCACAGTTTTGCCCTGATTAAAAGCAAAACATTCACTTTAGAATATTAGAATGTAACATTTATTGAAAAGTTATTTGGGAGAAACAGAGCTATGAACTGCTGTTGAATGAAAAGTTTAAAACCAGGAACAGTGTGCAATGCTCAGAATGCTATCTAAGACTTCAAAGCAGCAGCTGTGAAGAATCAAAACTCAGCAATGAAGATCATAGGAAGCAGGACCTTATCAAGTAAAATGTGAAAGTAATAGACCAAGTAACAAACCATGAAGTGTGGGGGCATGAAATTATGATAAAATTCTTACTGAGCAGGGGAAAAAAATGAACTTCCAAGAAGCAGAGGAAAAACATTTTGTAAGAGGATTCACTTTTTTCATGTATAAAAAGTGAGTGTGGCTCACAGAATTAATAGTTTAAAGCTATGTTTGGGAAAAATGGTGAGATTTACCAGGTTGATTTTATCTATATATTTTTAACATATACACACATACATACATATACACATACATATCTTATAAATATATATATATTAAAAAATGTAGTTGCTACCCCACCAATCATCTAACCTAAAGGATGCCTGAACCTTGTTTTAACTTAATGTTAAAACCACATTAATGAATTTCATCAGATATACAGTTACGTCAAAAATCAAAATGTTTCACAAATAACAGGCAGTAATTTCTGAGGTTTATTATTATTACTGTTATGATGATAGCATCATGAAAACATAACCTTGTTGGAGCTGACGAATGCTCCATGTCCCTTCAAATCCTGACTTCAGCGTGATCAGCAGCAGGAATTTATGGCAAACAGGAAGAAACAGGAAGGATTTATTCTTTGCCTTCTCAGTCACCAGCAATAACCTGGCTTTTTGAGCTGCACCCTCCATCATACTCACAGTGGTTGCTCACTGCTGAGCAGTGGGAGAGACCCAGCTGATATAAGCTTGACCTCAGTGATATCTTATGGCATTACATTTCACATTTTAATGAGACAATGAGTGAAAGGTATGTTATTTTGTTTGTCTTAAATGTTTTTAAATGGTTAAGCCCGTACCTCCTTAGATAGGAAGGAACATAGAATAACACAACTCTATTTAGCTCTGTTATTCCATGTATCATGGAATTATCCATGTATCATGTATCCATGTATCATGACATTATCCACTCCAATTTTCTAAATGGCAAATCCTGATCTTTTTCATCTTATCATAAAACTATAGCACACCTCTGGTCATCTGTGCTTTCTTGGTCTCTTCTGGGTCCATGGTGTCATTTTTTTATTTGGTTAGGCTAAAACTACACAGTACTCTAGACTGACAACAACATGGCTTTTTACAATAGCATAAAAATGTGTCTGCTTTATATTTTGTTGCTATAAGGATCAGTCCTTGAGTCCTTTTTTAAGATGATACCACAGTTAAAACATTTGTTCTGGCATCAAGGCTGGCATAAGCAGGTTATATGCTGCAGGAGTTAATTCAGAAACATCATGCTTAAATTCCTTTAAAATGCTTCTTAGGTTTACATCTCCTTATGGCAATTCTTGTTGTTAGATATCATCTACTTCAGATGATTACGAACACTGAGAAGGTTCCTCAGATTGTGAGAATCTCTCTAACCTTCTTTGTTGTGAACACCAGTGAAAACCATTAATTAAATTCAATATTAATTTAAATTCAACTAAATTATTAAATTTAATATTAATTAAACCATTTAATTAAATATTAAATTAATTATTACTTAACCATAATATTAATTAATAATACCTTGATTGCTTGTCTTCCCAGTCATGTCTCTGGGAGACCTGCTTCTACTGTGGTTATTTTAACAAAATAGGATTATTAACTTTTATGTCTTTAGGAAGTTGATTCTCAGAATACTGTGGTTTATATTTAAATTGACAGATTTTATGCTTTTTTTCACCCCTATTTTTCTTCATTGAGAAGACTTACACTTTTGAAGAGTGTCTTTCCAAAATCATCTACATTCTGCTGTTTTCAATTTGGGTTTGGGTTTTTTAGCTTAAAAGAGAGTTGATTTTTAAATGTATAAAAAAAAAAAAAGAAATGAGTTATATGTGATTATTCTGAGTCTCTCATACACTTTGTCTCCAGCCTGCCTCCATGCTGTTTGTATTATATCTTTTTAGATGTTCTTTTCATTTTTCTTTTAGCTAACTTCCTCATTTTATTCTGCTTGCTTCTCACTCTCTCAAACTTAAATATTACTGCAGTGGATTTTTTTTTATCGTCTTGCTTCTCAACAACATGTTGACTTTCAGTCCAGAAGTGGTTCTCTGGTAACTACTTCTTGAATTGGGCCCTATGTACCTACTCCAGACCTAAATCAGCTTCTCTTCTTGTGGTATGTAAAAGCTTCATGTCTTTTGTCACTTCCTGACTTAAGGCCTTATGTGTTGGAGCATATGACATTTTGCAGTATTCTGTGACCTCTCAGCCAGTGCTAATTTCCCTTACTCTGTTGCCTTTATGTCACCGTCTCCATTATGTGGTCAGCAATGCAGCCCTAAGCATTATACCCTCCCTAGTCAAATGTGAATTCTGTAACATGCTGATAGAAGTACCTTATCTGGTTTGAGCCTAAACTTCCCTTCATATGTTACTTCAATTCCCTGGGGACACTTTGTATAATTCAGTAATACAATGTCTTTTTGATACTCATCCTTTCTCCAATTTTAAAAGTCTATCTTTTCCATCTAAGGAAATGAGTGTATCTTAAGTAAGATACAGTTAAAAATGGTTGTATAAATGAAACATTCAAATTATTTTTTCTTTTTTTCACAAAATAAAAAGATACTTTTTCTTGAGATTCTCTGAACTTGGGAAATTTGCTCAGATTCAACAAGAAGCGTAATGTCCATTTCCAAATCTTTCCCAACTAGAACTTCTGTTATTTCCATTGTTCTGTTTCTGCCATTTTTTGACCCAATAATACTTTATCGTACCTTTTCAAGGTACAGCTTGTGAAACACAAGACCATTCCAGATTATTCTGCAGTCAAAGCATAAACCTTAATATAAAGCTGTTTGCTGTATCCTTCTTATTTAAAGTCATCATGAGTTTTTCAGGAGAATGCAAAACATTTGTCCATGATTTACCTATGAAAGACAGTGAGTACTCTCTTGTTTACTGGCACTAACACTATATCTGCATTTGTCTCCACATAACATTTATTTTATATTTTCACTTATAGACTATTTTGTGATTACATTCATTGCCTTTTGCTGCCACATTCTGTGGATAGTTTTTTCTGCAATATGTTTTGACACACAAAGTGAACTTATTGAATTTCTCTATACTTGGTATTGCAGGATAGCTTTTCTCCTTCCCAGTTGTATGTGTCTGACAGCACTAGCCCTTTTCTTCCTCCTGTTGTTTAGATCATCTTTGGCACTTCTGTTCAGACAGTACTGTCTAAGACTGCACTGAGCTGCCATGCATCAAAGCCTACTCGCTTTGTGTCAGTCCCTTCACAACCAATAACCTGTACCAGAAGTGCCCGAACACTTGGGGAAAACCACCTCCCAGCTGGTACATGACTTTCCTAATTCATAGTTCAATATGAAACAAAGGATTGACCAGGACATGGGAAACATTGGTGGTTCTTTTCAGTCAAGAGTTAGGCAGTCTCAGTCATTTCACTGGATTTCTACTGCAGTAGGTCCCTCTCCAATTGTACAGCTTCTATCTCAGCAGCACAGACTTAATCCTCCTGAAATGGAAAAAGACTTAGGAGGCATCCCAGTGGCACAGCTGTGACAGAAATAGTTTTTGGCAAAAATTATGGCACTTACAGAACTGCACTGGTTACCCTCATCTTTGTTTACAGTTTTCCCTGTAAATATTCACTGACACAAAGCCATCTTGAAGTATCAGCATAAATGAAGTTGGCCAGGATGTTGTGCTTTCTGTTCAAGAATCCAAGTATAATCAGTCGCTCCAACTGAAAGGATCACACATCCTGCTGTCCTGTCAAAGCAGACTCAAAGTAGGTAGTGTCCCATTTTCTAAGGGCCCCATTCTCCCAAACAACTGGAAGGAGCTTTCCAGTGCCAACTTCATAATTCAATTTGAAGGAGTGGGACACTTACACTTAGGATGTAAAATGTTGGCCCTTGGTGCTTTTGATAAATCTATCAAAGAGAAAAAGGAAGATATGAATCAATATGAAGTTACAAAACAGCAAAGCTTGTTATTGTTCCTATTTTATATTACATATTGATCTTGGCCCATGTGTTTACAGAAGGTATAAAACCATAGGAACATGTCATACAAAAGTTGTATCAGACTGGGAAGCCTAGTGGTGAGGGCAAAACTGCAGTGTATCAAGAGCATTCAGGCAGACAGGAATGTCAGGAAAAACTGCACATGATAAACTAACTTCCCTCCAACTAGGTATTCAGTGCAATAGCCAGCAAAACATTGCAGGTGTGTACCAAAAAAACAATGCACTATAAATAATGTGCTGTATTTTTTTAAAATAGGGCTTGAAAAATTATTCTTCAGCATTCTACCCTCTTGCATGACCCTGCTGAGTTGGTTGTTTGTGCTGGTTATGGTGGCATCTGTTGCTGGGAAATGAATTGCTTCCATACGTCACTGGCTTCAAACAACTCTATTTTTTGCCATGTACAGTGAAGAGGTGAAATGAAAGAGAGCTCTAGTCTTTAAGCAGCAGCAGCAGCATGGGAAGGCAAAGTTTCTGTTTTAAGATACTCAAGGTGCTATTAATGGTCTGAGTTTGGGGCTTTTCAAGGTTTCTGATGTTCTATCAATAAATTACAATTACTTGAAAAAAAATCCTTTGATCTCACTGGGAGTTTCCCAGACAGAGTTTTCAATACTGATTTGGACTTACTAAAATGTAACAAGAAAAAGTCCAAATTTGAAAAGGTGTTACCCAATAAAACAATCAGCAAGTATTTCCTCTGCCCCATTTATTTCTGGTAATATCACTTGAGGAAGCAGAGGCGAGGGATAACAAACTTCATCTAAGCAGGTTTTTTTTCTGGGAATTGAAAAATTTTCAATCTTTACAGAGCAAACAACTGCAAAATTAACAGTAGCAGGAGTTCCAGGGCCCTTGAAGGAAACCCTTGAATTTCCTAAGAATTTTCTTTCATTGTGTGTGGTCCTTTGTCTGAATAAAGGTTTAGAAATACATGAAAAGTTGACTCCTGTGATCATAATGATCACTCCCTTCTCTGAGCTTTAAATTACTAGAGAATTCAGAACTTCTGATATTGATGTTGAGAATCTGATATTGCAATCATGCTTCAGTGAAGGAGTTGCAGAGGGAAGAAAGACTCAATGCAGGGAGTGCTGTGATGCTGCGGCACAGATATTCTACCAGAAGATCAGATGTGGCACTGACCTGCCTGCTCTGACTCTTTGCTATGAAAGGCTGTATATTTTCTTCCTGTTTAAGAGTTAAATGTGTGGTTTGAAGTGTAATTATAAAGACATCTCTTTTATCAGAAAAGCTCCACACAGCTTCGATCAGCAATTAATACAGATTCATACCTGGACTGTATTATTTACTATCATATCCAGCCATACCTTCATGGGAGACGGTCCTAATTCTGAGTCTCTGGGCTGTATTGACCTCACCTGGATAATTCACTGAGCATGAGCGAGCTGTGAGCTGGGGGTAGTGTTTTGATTGCAGCAGGACCCTGTCCCTGGCTCCCTGTCACATGGCAGGTGCACATTTAAGTTGTGATGGAGAAGAGGCAGACAAGCCCATGGGAAAGATGTAGCCAAGACTGAGTTGACAGAATAATTCCTTCAGATCACACATACTCCCTGCCCAGGAAGAGGTGCAGCCAGGCTACATTAATTGTGCTGCTGGCAGACACTCACATGGGCATTGACAATGAAGGTGCTGCAAGGGTCTGCAGGGTATGAGAGTGGAAGCAGCAGCGTGACCCTTCTCACAGAAATCCTGATCCTCTGACTTTGTGTTACGGATTTCACACTGACAAACTATAGAAGAAATCAAAAACTGGCTTTCTTTGCTAGCATCTGATTTGCTTTTTTCTTCATTCTCAATAGCCAGCTCCATGGTAGCTAAGAGCTACCCATTTCTGGAAGCAGGGGAAACAAGAAAATTACAGGGCAGATTCAGAAGATCATATGAAAGGAAAGCACCAGAATTTTTCCCCTGTCAAGTAATCTATATATATATAGATGCACTTGCAGTGAACATGTAATATTCCAAACCACCACCCTCAAGTCAAGTCAAAAATAATAAATAGTATTAGTGACATTTTACTGCAATGTTTGCCATTTTGGACCCCTGAACTTTCTTTGCACACTTTACTCGCTGTCTCCTCACTCTAAAACTATTACCATTAATAACCATCCCAGTGATTTCAACTGGAAGATAATTTAAATTGAACATTGCTTTGGTTTAACTGAATGTATGTAAATTCAATCACTTGGTTTTATTTGCCCTTTATGCCTGGCTGAATAGAGTTGTGCATCAAGGGAAATAATGGGCCTGATCCTTCATCTCTATAACCTTTTCACATCACTCAATGCTGCAAAGTACTCACAGATTTCAATACAAGGCTGACTGGAAACGATCCATGTCACATAACATAGCAGGTCCCTCCGAAGGGCCGGCAGTGGTGGGATGACTCTGGGGTCTGTTGGTGTCCCCAGTGGCAGCGGCACAGGAGGAGCCGTGTGCTTAGGCCTTTGTCTGCCTCCACACTGACAGAGAGGGAGAGAGAGAGAGAGGATCATACCTCCTGTGCCTCATTACCTAAGGACTTGCACCAAATACAGCTCAGCTGAATTCAAGAGCTAGCCTCAATATGTAACTCCAGATCTCACAAAAACACTCGTTCTAAGAATAATTTTCCCTTCATATGTGCAGTTTTCACAGAGTGTTAATAGATCCTGTTTCATGGCCCTACATAACCAACTCTTTTCCAGACAAACTCAGAAGTGTCGTTCTCACTCTCTTTAGTAAGAAGGGCATAAAGTAGTGCACTATCAAGGCCAGTCACCACCCATAGGGATACCTGGTATAACAAAAATCAGTCTGGTTACAGAAGATCACACCAACTCAGAAATAGAAAAAGGACAGAAATACCTTTTGAAACAGAATCTGAAGACACCTTTGCAAGGTTAATACAGAGCCCCTCAGACTAGCAGGCATCTTGTGTTCATTATTCTCTGCCCAGGAAGCATTTATCACTATGAATTCATTGAAAATATTGAAATACAGTAATGCAGACTTGCAGGAAAACCTCTCCCTTTGCTACAATCTGTTTAGGAGAGAAAGGAAAGGATATTTGTATTTGTGTGTAGGAGACAGAGAGGTTTGAGGCGGGGGAGTATACCCAGAAGAAATACAAATACCATTTCACAGTGGAAGTGTCAGTGCAAGAACACAGGTTTTGTATTTTATCTAATATTTGCGTAGGTTCCATGAGTGTATAAACAAAAACAGATCCTGCTAATTTAAACCAGCTACAATGACTTGCAAAAGTTCCAACAAGCTGCTGTTGAAACTTCAGGGAAAATTATTTGAAAATTGATTGTCTTTTTGACACATAAGAGAAAGGGATAGAAGTTCTCTTACATTATCCTAACTAAAAAAAACTCTCTGTGTTACTTTTAAAACTATGAGTGTATTCTTCTAGTATGATATTTTTATTTAGCTTTCAATACGTTCTGATGCTAAAATTTTGTAAAATATACATTATTCTCAACAGAAGTGGAAATAATTAGGTTTGTAAACAATGTCTGAATGTAGGGCTGGGTGAGTAGCACACAATGTGGTGCCCGGTGCTTTGCCAGACCACAGGTGCCATAGGATATTGAAAACACAGAGCTGCAGTTCTGACATCATTGCACAATTCCTGTGCCGCAGGACTGATGTGGTGAAAAATAAAAGATCTGTTCCCAGTCTGCAAATTCTGTTACTTCACCATTGTATTAGCCATGCCACGAGTTAAAAGTGTTTCCAAACTTGACACTACAACCTTGCTTACATTGAATATCATTAATCCTCAAGACATTCCTTCACTCCAGTTTTCTAAATTGCAGAATGAGGTCCATGCCATCTCTGAATAAGAGGGAACTTCAAGATAGATGTTGAAAGAACTATAGCAGATGTTTAATAGAGAAACAGACAGATTTCTACAGCAAAATGCGTGCCATCAAAAGTCAATAAAACTTAAAAAAGGCAAACGGTATTTAACCAAGAGGATGCAAATATCCAGGATTTAAATACTGATCTGCAGTTTCTGACTAACCCGAATGACTAGCCATAGTCCATTAACAAAGGCATTTAATCTTAAGAAAATGGCATTTCAGGAAAGATTCATGTCCATATTTTTGTGCTACACACATTTCAGGGCAGACCTAACAAGAAGCTACGTCTTGGGACTGCATCATGCAACATGAGATCCCACATTGCTTATCCAGTAAAGGAGTTTTACTCCTCAGCAGCCCCACCTCTTATGGTAAATCTCACCTGCCTCTAAAATGTTTTCCTTGCATTAATTCAGTTTAGGAATGAAATGGACACAGGAAAAAAAAATCAATGAGAGGCTTAGCCGGTAAGGCCAACCTACTGTATTAGATTGTTTCACTCAATTACATTTCTTTTACATAGCTTAATTTAGATAACCATCAGGTAAAAGAGGAAAAAATAGCTATATACAATTTATGCAACAGAAGGTATCAACTGACTTAAGCAGCTGGCCAAAGCAGTTAGCAATGCATCTATCCCTTGGTTAAATTACTCTCCTAGATCTGCATAATACATGCATGACTGATATTTTTATCTAGAGCATTAAACCTAATGGCTGGTTAGTTGAAATACAAAAGTGTTCTGAACAAATTCATGAAGTACAGAGAGCTGGTGTAGGTCCCATCTGTCAATGCATTTTAGTGGTCCCTGCAGCCCCATACCGAAGAATCTGAAGACTCTGCATTTATGAAGGTCTGGGTACATACTGGCAGTTGCCACCACAGTATTCTAAAATTGTTTTCACAATCTTAGATGTAATAGCTCAACCAGCTACAGCAAACAGCTAACTGTACTTCTTTGTGTTTTTTTTTCTCTACAGGTATACCCAGTATTTCCAGTATTGGTAGTAAGTAATAAAACCAGTATTGTTTTGCATTGTCATTCAGCTTCATGGATCTAATTTCCCAACATCCCTTTCTGCTAGATAATGTTTCTCTGACTAGGTGCCCTATAGTGCAGGGGCTCCATGCTGGCCCTCCCCTGTTGCATTAACGTGTGACTGTTATTATTGGTCAGAGACAATGTCACTCCCAACAACTCATCTGCACCCAACCACAGATTTTCTGATGGTTTTTTTATCACTAGATGGAAACTGAGTCTTATGAAATTGAGTGTTACACAAAGAATTAAGACACCGTTGCACAGAAAATGTTTGTTGAACATCTTGGAAAAAAAGTGTTTGCTAATAACAAGTATAGGACCAAGAAGTATAGGACCATTAATTTTCATGTATGTACACCTGTGTGAATCCAAAGATCAAAAGGAAGAGTTTATAAATGGATTAGCTTTCCAGAGTTTTTATGAAGTAGATCTGCAAATACAGCGAATCTGCTGGTATCTGCATTAACTCTAGAGGTCTTTGAACTCGATTTTACTCACAAAATAAACAGAATTGTGTTCCTTCACAGAAAAAATGCTTGCCTGTATGCAATTAAAGGACCAAAATATTATACTTAAACTATAACAAAACCATGACACTGTTATGTAAAGGACCACTATATCAATGAAATAGATGGTTACTTAAATAAAACACTTGAAGGGACTAAGTGCACAGCAGCTCAGCTGTGGGTCTCAGCTGAATTCCATAGCTGAGAAGTGCACACAGTCATGGCACATTAGCTAATTACAAATAAAGCAGGGAGGCAGAAATGGGATCCTGTTGTGGCTGACTGAAAGAATATTCCCCACAGCCTCAGCTTTGCAGATACTTTAGACACAACTTGTATAATGCAGAACTATCTCAATTATAAAATATCACAGTTGTAAGATGCGATTTGCCATGCCCAGTATCCAGCTGAAAAGTTTTTAATAATTTGGGTAAAATGGTTTCACTTCTTATAATGCAGGATCAGGTCTATCAATTTATAAATCAAGTAACTTTACTTAAGCTCATGAATGGCACTGATTTGTTAAGCTCTAAACAGCAAGTTAAACACCATCAACACTATCTCCCTTGCAAGTGAGAGCAATGTTAAAGCTGAACACCACAGGATCTGTTTTGCAGCTTTAAATAGTTAAACAGCATCAATGACAATAATGTGCAAATGAAAGCCTTCAATCTTAAAAATGGCATTTTCTGCTCTAGTGTCTCCTTTCGTATTTGCATGACTACAAATTCATAGCGATATGCTGTTTTCAAAACTTTGTGTTTAGACATATATTTTATAACAATAAAAAAGAAAGAACTAAATGAAATTTATGTCAGAAATATTCTTACCATTAATAATAGAAATGGGATGAATGGGAAAATAGCTCTTTGGAGATTGGTTGTGCTATAGTTTCTTAGTATTGTGTTGCATGGTCTATATGGTTGTGTTTTCACTTCACACTCCATACAGCCTTCGTCACCACATCTACCATTTCTGAGCATCAGCAGATGTTGGCCTTTGAAAACTTAATAGGGAAACTCAAATACCTTTTGAACAATGGTGAGCTGAAAGGATGCATTGTTGACCTCTTTGTATTTTACACTGGAGTGATTAGTACAGTCCGTTTATTACAAATGGAGAAAATTCCATTTAAAATTCCATAGGAAATACAAGAGTTTCTGCAAGTCTATGCTTTATCATTAGTTTGCTGTAAATGTCTTGAAATGATATGTTGTAGAATTCGACAAATTTCTTTGCCTTTCTGGAAAGAGTGAAGCATGAGCATCTCTTCAAGTAAATACTGATACTCAGCTTGTTTTTTCCATGTGTTTTTTCTTAAATCGCTCATGGGGGAAATAATTCTACTTGCACAATGTTCTGAACATCTTTCTGATAATACAGAAATAGCAGAACTTTTGTTAAACAAGGATAGAATCCATACATAAATTTATCCTGGTCTCAAAGAGAAGTCAACAGAAGTAAAGTTAACACACAAATCCAAAAAAGATTAATTAGTTGTGGCTACTTTAATGGATTCTGCATGATTTTTTTCTTTTGTCTGTGCTAATACAGTATTTGTGTTCATATCAGCAGTTTTCCCCCATCTGGAGACAGGAAGTTACTCTTAGGAAATGCAGTTTGGGTTTCATTTTGCCTGGCAACAAACACCTATGGGGGGGTATTGGCTTTTGAGTAGTTCCAGCTTTTCCTACTGTATACAGAGGATGGGGTTGGGGCAGGGGGTTTAGAAAGACTAAATTGCCAGCATACAAAGAAGATGCCAACACCAGTAATGTTCAGTTAACGCTTTTAAGACTGCAATGAAAACAAACAAAGAAAAGTAAATATATTCCTGTGTGCACATATATGTATTATTCTCTATTCCTTTTTTACCTCAAAAGATCTTGTTTTAAAGCAGCTTAATATTAAAGTTTGAACACAAAGAAAGAGTGGTCATTAGTAAACATCCTTTCTGATCATCTAGAAGGAAACAAAATAAATTAAAAAAGGAGAGCTTTCCCATTAAGGTCATTTGTACCTGCTGTTGTCTATCAGTTGAATAATAGGTTCTCTGATAATTTCCAGCATTCTTGATTACAATGCTGGCCCTTTCAGCATTTTTCAGCCATGTCTGGAAAAATACTGGTGAAAGTGTTAGCAATTAATGAGTCCCAAAACCATTTCATAATTTTAAGCAATGCTTACATACAGTATGTAAATATTCTGAAAAGTACATTATTTTACTCGCTAAAATAATGATTGTACAATTTTACATAGACCAGTGAATCAAAATGTTCATTTTTGTGACCAAATACCAAAGTCACTAATCTGTACATGTATGCCTTCAAAAAGTTGAATCTTCTAAACTATGGCTTCTATCTTTTTTCCTGTAAAGCATAACTCCGCTAATTATGCTAAACAGTTTGTTATAAAGGGTATAATTAGATACAGGATAGGATAGACATGATGTGCAAATAGCTCTGTGTGGGTGATTATCACCTTAAAGCCTGCTGCTGGCAGATGAGTCAGAGTTTAGAGACAGACCGTGCACCCAAGTGAAGATGCAATCACAATAATCAAACGGTATTTTCTGCTTTGTTCTCTGTGGTTTTGTTCTTCTTTATAGCCAATTTCAAATGAAGAGAACTTTTTTTTATGGTAATGAATGCCAGACAGAGAAGTTTAAAAAAAAGAAAAGACCAAATGGGCACTCTCTTATTTTATTGTTTTCTTAACCTTGAAAAATCTAGTAGGTGTTTTTCTGGAACTAAAATAGTGTACGAGTGAGTGTAGCTTTATTTATTTTACATATTTGTTATGAAATTTTAATCTGGTAAGTACATATTTTAAAAGGTTGTGAGAGCAAATTCTAGCAGATTTTTTTTTCTTTTTAATAACAACACAAGGTATTTTGGACCTGATTTGCCCTCTTGCAGTAACCAAGAAGTTCTCTCATTAAATCTACAATCGTGTGATCAAGGCTATTACAATGCCAAGCTCTGGACTAGAGTATATACACAACACCCACATATGTCAGTGGGATATAAACATGCATATCTAGGTTGTACATTACTTACTCTTATTATTTGAGGTCAAGTTTTAGAGAAAGCTGTACTGTTGAGAGACCATTAAGATGTTTATCTTCTTAGAACATTTAAATATTGTCTGTAGACTATATCTATTATTTTGGACATCCAAGCAAAATGTTCTAATTGCAATTCAACTTTATCCAAATCTGACCTTTTAATAAATAATACTGTTAATCAGGCTCCTAGTCTAAGGCAATCACTTTATCTAAATAACTGATTATAACATCAAGCCAGTAGAAGTATCTGTTTTCTCGCTTTTACTCTAGTCCTTTGAAGCACTCAGAATCTTTTGCTTTGACAATTAGATTTTTCATTATATTAAAACATTACTGAGCTGAAAGAAAATACAGATATCTTTTATGATATGATATATTCATTTGAACACTGGATCTGAAAGAAAATTAACACTCCAAATAAAAGACAATAGTGGGCAGTTTTACCTGGTAGGATTCACAACAAAGCCATTTTTTATCTGTGTAACTAGGATGTCACCCTTGAAGTTCAGGAGCAAAAATGGCCCCAGCACTGAGCAGAAAACATCCCAGCAGAGTGATTCGAGTGCAGGGTCAGAAACCACCAATGCTGCTCCAGGGAGCACTGACAGGTTGTTGGAATGGGATTTGGGAGAGCTTTTGTTTCAGTTTTTGTTTTGCCAGATCCACCAATTTTAACAGATAAGAAGAGCTGTTCTCACCACGTGTCAGTGGCACGGCCACTGGCAGTTTAGTATTGTTTCTCATTCTTCATTCCAGTTCACCATCATGGGTTAGTTAAAAACAGTCTATCAGTCAAATAGTGTTTTCAATGCTTGTTGATTTGCTGTAATATAAGGAAAACTACTCAGCTGATAGTTATCTTTGTTTTAACCATTAATAAACAATGAAATGATAGGACACTCTAGAAAATAAGATATCAACATTTCAATATGTACCATGGTACCTATGCTAAACACATAGCATTTACGATATGCAAGTTTAGCTCAGTTACTCAAGGAAGTTTATAGAGAGCAGACATGATCCACAAAGATATTTTAAAATCTAATTATCTATAAAGCTTAGGGATAAATTGCTGGGAAAAAAATACCTCTCATCTTTTTCTTTCTGTTCCTTGGACATGTAGTCAGTTTATTTCACAGAGTATAAAGAAAGAATGAGATTTCCAAATCAGCATAGTGATTATTAAAACAATTTCCTGTTCATCAGTTGTGTATTACTGTACAATAATCCCAACTGACCAGCCAATTTCAGCATTTTTATAGGAAAAAACAGAACCAATTCAAATAAAAAGGAACAACCCCTGCAAACTATCAACACAATAATTTACTTTTTGTTTCATGAGATTTGTACCTAAATATTTCATTCAAAAAATACTTTGATTCATTGTGCACTTCTGCAAACATTTTAGTGTAAATATGGAAAACTGAAGAACTCCCTCAGCCGTCATTAGCTTGAGAATCAGCCAACAATTTATTCAAGTCAATGGACTTTTTTTCTGGTATCTGAATATTTCCAGAGCTGGATTTATTTTTTTGTTTTTTAATCCTCTAAAAAGACCACTTTCTTTTAATCTACAACAACAAGGGCACACGTAAAGGACTAATTGCATTTAAATTCTTCCAACAGTTATAAAAGCTGTTATGGCTGAGGAGCTGCCATAAAACAACCACATCTTCACATTTATGCAGAATTCTCCTTTCTTCAAAGGAACAGGTATGAAACTTCCTACATTGCTCCAAGAAAGGTTGCCTAATATTGGCAAGCATTTATTTTAAACTTAATAAAATAAAGGGGTGATTTAAAAAAAAAAAATCAGCATTTCTTCTCTTTCAATGATTTCATTTTGGCAGTTTAATGAAAGTGCTGAAAGGCAAATTTTACATGAGGTAGGTTATCATGACTTCAAAAAGTCAAAAGGAGATAGAAATGCTGTAATAATGATAGTGTGATGCTTGCAAGAAGTGGTGGAACATGATCTGATATAAACACATCCAATTATTCTAGCAGTTACTAAATATGCCACTGATTTCAGTGAACATTATTTTTTATTATACCTAATTTTTTTGTTCTATATTAACACCTAAAACCACTGGCATAACTTCACTGTGCCCAGCATACATTTTTGAATATTTTAGAATAGCTGTTTACTGTTGCCTACTTATGGTTTAAAACATGCAGTAGCAAGGGCAGCTTTCTGTGGCTGGAGACAGAACTTCTGTCAAATCATCAAGTTTACACTGACAGGGGTTTTTTATACTTTTTTGTGTTTTAAATGGAAGGAAAGTTAGAAAGCATCTTAATCAGAGTATCTCACTAGGGTTCCTTATTGTTATTCAAAATTAAATTAATAATTATAGTTGCCAACACAAGTGCTCCCTGTCTGCCATTACTGAGCATGATTTAAGACTTACTGATTTATTGCTATTAATTTACAGCAAATGCATTGTTTGTGGGCTGGGTCAACAGACACAGTTTAGGAGATGACAAGGCTCTACTCTGCTGTAGAGCACAGATGCCCAGGCAGCAGCAGAGTGTTCTTACACTCCATCACCTTCACTCTTCATCCCTGAGGAAGGATAGCCCCTCTCATTGCGAATGCATTTTAATTTTAATGCCAACTCATTACTTGGTTGGAGTGAGAAACCAACAAAGTGCTGATTAATTTCTGCCAAAATCATGACAGATTTTTTTCATGTGCAGCTGTCTGGTTGGAATTGGGCTGAAACTACCCATTCATTTCCTTTATTTCCCCGATCTAATCTATGATGTAGCCCATGGTGCAGACTGCACTTCCAATGAATATTTGAGATTTTCTTTGTTTAATATCAGAAGTAATTCTGATAGTGTATATAAAAAAAAAAATGTGGAAGAGAAAAAGGAAATTATCATACATCTAATCAATATAATGGAATCAGTTTTTCCTTACTTCATGAAAGTAAGATTTTTTACCATGGTTATTTTCTACATATAATTGGCTTTAGAACAATAGTAACTAAAAATGCAAAAATTTCCAATGCAAATTTAAAATGTCATATCTGATTTTCTGCTTAGCTGAACAGCTCACATACCTCCACTCTTAAAGGTGCCTAGGGTAGCTTCAGTTTTAAATAATAACACTAAAACATGCGTTCAGAAATTCTGTTTCACATTTCTGTAACCTTGTTTGCCCAGAATAACTGTCATGGAATATATTACAGTAGATTTACATAGGATATCTTATAGAATACCTACAACAAAATTCTTTAATTATTCTGGCAAATAAGTACTCTAATTACAAAATACAGTGTGCAGACATAGCAGTGTTCTGGAAAAGATTGGTTTATCTAGTCAACTTCTCTATAAATAAAATCCTTAATGGTAATCTCTAAGGACTAGAACTATTTTCACAGGTTGCTGTGAAAGAATAACTAGCTGCTAAATGAATCTTCCCAGTGCCTGTTCAAAGGATGACTCATCTGCTCCAATATAAGTGTGGGAATGACAGTCAACATTCTTTGACTTGGACATCTCGCATACCTTTTTAGATAAAGCATTTAAAGTCATCTCCATTAAAAAAAATAAATAAATTCAAGGAGATGAAGAAAGACCTTTGTCAAAAAACCTGTAATCCTGATGATAATACAGTCCATGAATAAGGATATGAGAAAAAGAGATCCTCTTTACCAAAGATTGAAAAAAGCACATAATATAAACATTAAGTCTCATTAATCTCTCACATTACCAAGCAGCAGCTGGTCTCAGCTGGATATGACCCTCAGTAACCTCATCTAACTTCAGAGTTGACCCTGCCATGAGCAAACATAAGAAACAAATGACCTCCAGAAGTCCCTTCTAAGATGGTTATAATTATCACTAATAACTAGTAATAATCACTAGTTATAATACTTAATTCATAATCTCCAGGCACCGTAAATATGTTCTTTATTGTTGTAGGTGTCCATTAAGAAACTCAGCTCAGTGTTATCTAATTTAAAGGGTCAGGGAATTTGTAGTAAGTCACAACCTTCATTTGAAATAAGGTCGCTAACATAAGCACATAGCATTTATAGGATCACTAAGAAATATGTAACACTGATTTTTTTCTGCCTTACAAGGAGTGATTTTATTTGGACATGAGATTACTTGGAGAAATTATAATGAGAATACATTATATATGAAATATTACTGATTATGTGAGTCCAATTATGTCAAGTGTCTGATTTCCTATATAGGACCTGCAGTTCACTAAATGACATATTCCAAAGGGTTAGTCCTAAGCTTTGACACTATTACTTTTACCTCTGATAATACCTAAACCTTTTCAGTTGAAGACCACCGTACACGTGAATTTTTGTAGTCGGTGTGCCACACAGTACTTAACAACACAAGGAGGATATTGGAAGCTGCAGTCTGAAATGTTAACAGCTTTCTGCAATAACTCTGATGCTGCACAATGGCTAAAAGAGAAAAGGCTCAGGGGACAGCAGGACAGCGTGGTCCATAAAGATTACTTTTTTAATACACTTCTATATGTATTCTCTAATGTCCAGTCCCTTTAAAATGTTTAGGTCAAGCCTAAGTGTTCCTAAATTTACCAGAATTTCAACAGTGAATTAACTGTGCAAATAACTTGCCTGTGCATGCTTGAAACTTATTCCTATAACCAGTCAGTCAGTGTTTCAGGAGGAGAAAGGTGGTCTCACAGGTGCATGGTAGTAGAGTCTTTCAGTGGATGGGTTGGGTTATCATGCCACCTCAGTAAGTACAGCTTGTCATACACCCTCACTGTTGTGTTTGCACTTCCTATGTGTGTGAATTGGTGGATCTGACCTGTTATTTTTAATCAATACAAAGACTGAGAATCTACCAAACTGACTCAGTTTTTCTTTCTTCCGTTTTCCTGATTGATAAGGAAAAAGAACAAAAATGCAATAATTTGATGTAATTATGTGATTAGATTACACCTTGACCCATTCAATTGCAGAAGAATACCTAACAGTAAATGGCACAGTGCAGGCCAGCATTCTTTCCTTGAATTGTTCTCTATGCGGGAGGACTTTGGAGACAGACAGCCCCACCCAGCCAATTTCTCTTCATCCTTGACAAATGGGTCAGAAGATACTTTGGAATGTCCTCCTTCCATGTCAGATGTTTGAAGCCTCAGTCTTTTTGTCATAGCTTCACTTCAGGTCTCCCACTAAGGTGGACATAACACATCTTCATAAAGATATATAAGCCTAGACCCTTGGTGTCAACCAAGTTTTGACAACTGCAATCTATTCAACTACACAACTGAATTCCTCATAGATAGAAGTGAAGGAATAGCTCTCTTTCCACTAGTATCACCATATGTAGGCTGACTTGACCATTAAGCAAAGTTGTTTGGCTCAGAGAAAACACAACCACTGCAGTACTCAAAGATGATAAAAACACGGTCCAAATCTGACATTTAAAAGTAGGCAGATGGAAATGGAAGATAAAAAAAGTTTTCTTTCCTTCCTTCACAACCCCCTCCATACCCTTCACATACTCTCAGCTCCAACACCCAGCACTCTTCTGCTAAGGATTGTCACTCCCCACTACTCCAGCCCCATAACACATTAACCAAAAGAGATAAAACTCTAAAGAGCCACAGATAATTCTTTTGCTGCGACACAAGATGCTTCATGCAAGTAACACGTTATGTAGGATTTGTAAGAAATGTAGACATTTAATGTTTTGACAAAAAAAATATCAAGCTTTAAAATATATCAGCAGAGGTGATAGGAAATAGATGAAACACACAAAACTTTGAGAGCCGAAGAAAAGGCCCACTCTACTGGTAAATATATTTCTTCCGATAACAGATATGTAATTCACTCAAAAGGCCCTAAAACTGAATGTTAAGGTAAGATATGTGTCTTTGGTAAGAAATCCATATTTGTCTGATACTGTCATTTTATCTCTGCAGAGCAGATTTAACAGAATATGTTCCTGTTATGTTCCTGGTGTTAGAACCATATATATTGCCCTAGAATATCTTCTCATCATGAAAAATTATATTTTAAACCACAGAAGATAAATTGTTATGCACAGTATTTTATGTCCATTTGGTGTTTTGGGAATCATCAATTGCTTGTTTTCTTGTTCACTGTGGAGTCATGTACTGTTCAAGTGCAACTTAGACTAGTCCAGTAATAGATGTTTGTAATCTATGTCTTTGTCCATATGCTTGCCTGTTTAGAGCAATAACACAGATGTAAATAACAAAACCTGATTTTTCCTGATGCATGCAGATCCTCCAAAGTTTGATAGGATATGGCCGAATATTTCTTCCCTTGAGGTTTCTAAACCAAACCAAGGTAGGATGCCGTAAAATTCCTAGTGGTCTAAAGTTACTGAAATTGCTTTTGAGTCCCACGTGGTGGCAAAAGTAATAACGATGATAATCCAACTCACTTTTCTCTGGTGCTAAGTAATGCTATCCTGTGAGAAAATAACTATAAAACAAACCTTATCTGAAAAAGGAGTCTTCCAGCAATCAGATTGTACACATTACTGCAAAAAGTTTGGAAAAGTAGACACACAGATTATAAGTACTGATATACAGAAAGCCCTAGATAATGTTGGACTTGTTTAGACAGCACAATCTATATTTTGAGAAAATTTTGAGATTTTTGAGTGAAAAAGATTGTCATTGTCTACATCCACCCCATTTTTAATGTCTTGTTTCCATTTTGTTTTCCCAAGTGAGCTGAGAATCATTCTCAGCTTTCATACCATCCACAATACAAGCAAGTTATCTGCAGGACAGACTCATGGTTTTCTACAGTTTGAGCTCCACACGAAAAATTACTCACAGACCGTGGCATGATGATTAGCATTGAAAGAAACAAAATTACCTTTTATGACTAATAAAAGTAAGGTTCTTTGTTGTTTGAAGAAGTATTCAGCCATACTTCACATTTCAGAATGATTGTTCATTATAAAAATAATGTCCTTTTTTTCTTCTTACTGACTGCCCTTTCCTCTTCAAAAATCCCTGCAGAAGTCTGGCCTGTGGCTTGCCTTCACTGTTCAAAGGTGTCCTTTCTGTGCTGTAATACACAGAGGTGGAGAATAAAATTAATGAAAAGGCAGTCTAGAAAAGAGCCACTAAACTGAACAAGATGTGTTAGGAATTACATTGGAAGGGCTGTAATTAAATCTGTAGATCACAATGACCAAATCAAAACACATGCATGTAAAATCTACCATGTGCAGGTTTCTATGTGCCCCAAAAACAAGAAAATGCTAATTGATCTTTGCTCTCTGTAAGAATTAACAATGTACTATTAGATTATTCATATATATTTTAAACTAAATATCCCTGATAAAGTGATTCTTAGCATTCCAATAACTTCATTTAGCCCATGTTATATTTTTCAAGCTTTTGCATGTGTTCCTTAAACAAATAAACAGAAAAAAACCAGATTGATCTCTGTTCCTCTGCTTTCTGTAAGGATTAGCCTACATTGTTCACAGGAATTTTAAATCAAAACACTCCCAAATTCAATTATACTTAGCATTTCTAATGGATTTCATAGCTTAATTATACTGAGTGATCTAAGACTTAACTTTGTCGCAAAATACGTCTTGAACAGCGCAGAATTATTCAGTGTTTCTTCCCCGAAAATAAAGACTTTAAGTAAATTTAATTTTGATGTTTTGTTAGGGAACATAAAACACAAAAAGTTACAAGCATTTCTACTCAATTTGTATGTGTTTGCAGCATATTCTTAGTGTTTACATTTACTGTAGGTTAAATACTGCCGTTAAGTGTATGAAAAGAATAATTACAGAAATCTGCCTATATCTAATTGTTTTATTGTGGGGTTTATATTTACACTATTTGGCCAGAATAAATATGCATACAAATTCAATAAAACCCTTTTCAGACCGCTCTGGTTACCATATAGTCATTTGTTATGGATTGGGAGAAATGGCCAAATAATCTCTAACACAAACCTGCCAAAGTGTGTCAATGTGAATTACATTCCCTGTCTTGATCTTGGATATTACAGCTCAAATTATTCAAAAGTTAATAGTATATAACACATTTTCTCTATTTTTCACTCTTTCCTTACAAAACAACAACCATTGTTAAATTTAATTTAAAAGTTAGAAAATAAGGATGTTTATTTTAATCTTTTGATTTGTTCCTATGTGATATCTTTTCTAATTTACTGTTCATTTTATTACTGTCCAGTTGCTCCCAAATTAGCTATGTCAACTGTTTCTTCTGTTCAAGTTGCAAACCACAAGAGAGGTAGGAATTCTAGGATTCATACAGTGTTTCCATAGTGCTCTGTGTTGTGAAAACATTGCACTGTATGAATCTGGAATATCTGTGAAGTGTACCCATTAGTTTACTAGTGAGGCATCTTCATTGAATACAACAGAAGCATTAAGTTGCATAAACACAGGCCATACAAAGAAAAAGAAATCTGCTTCTTAGAGAGTCGTTGCTGGCAAGTAAAGTGACATGGCATTTATTTTTAGAAGAGTAAAATATATGAATATGACCATTCAGATCCTTGCCTAGAAAGCAAATGTTTACTATAGTCTTGTGTTCCTCATTAATATGCATAAATTTTAAAAGAGGAAACATAAGCAGATTAGTTGAGGGAAAACAATACAGAAAACATCAGTTGTCCATGTCCTCAAAAAGTATCTGTAAATGCCATGGAGTATAATGCATTGTTATGTCTTTTAATGCATTGTAAGTGTGCCTTACATCTTCATTTTATTGTAAGTGTGCAAATTCAGACTGCAGGCATTACATTTTGAACTGTTCAGTGTTTCATCAAAATCATGGAATTATATAGGCATAATAAAGGATGCCAATATTCTCTCTGACTTATGGGCAGCCCATTTCATTAGCATATCTGTCATTCACAGTCTGAACACTGAGATCTCTTCATTGTTTTTCCTCATCAATAAATCTGTAAAGTGTATGTATGAAGATGTTTTGTCTTTCTGTAGCTATTGTGAATATTTCATTATTCATGAAATACATATTAACAAGGAATAGGGTTATTAACAAATGTTTGAACTTAGTTTGACCCATTTGATGAGATCATGGTAATGAGCCATACTGTTTGTTACAAAGCAGGTAATTTCTAAGGTTACAGTGAAATCTCCTTTGTTTGCTGTAGCGTATGGAGGAGGATCACGGAATTACTGGAGAATGAGAAAGGAAAAATAGTGTAATGATTTCTGAATGCACTTTTCTTGACATATGCTTTATGCTTTTATATGGGAAAGTCACACTGATAGCTGTCTCGTGCATTACCTGTTTTAGTTTAAAAACTGAGACCCTCCCATGTGTGTTTACCATTGTTTCATGTGATGGCATTTCATGTTTTACTGGTTGCAGCTGAAGCTTCAGCTGAACCTCGTCCTCACAACAACAGTATGGCATCTCAAGGATGTAAATGCATAGCATTATAGTGGGGCAAAAAGTGTTCAATTTGTAGAAACAAAACAATTGGATTTTCAACCTCTTCATGAGCCTCCTTCAATGTGTAATTTTATCATTCTGCAATAGGATGAAGATTGTTGCAATAGAATCATTGTATTGGAAAATAGTTTTTAAAGACTGATAGAGTCAATGCTTCCATGAGTTTGCAAGGGATTTGACAATTCCTGAATCATCCAAAGACAATAATCACATCTAACATAGCGATCTCTTCTCCGTTTTTCCTTCACGTTAAACCTAACTAGCTATCATCACCTCTCCTCTGAGATTTTTGTTTTCAAACCGTTCACTCCTGATTGTTATTCAACTTACCTGTGTGTTTCCTGACATGTGGTACTCAGAACTGAAAGCAGCATTTTCTAGCTCTGTAAGACACTCCTGTCATTCCACTGTTGGTGAACCATGTGCAGCCTGATTTTGATACTTCTCCCCCATCTCTTTCAGTGATTGCATGACTTTGCCAGTGCCTGAAAGTGGTTAGGCTGCTAAACCAGGGATGTGTCCCTAAACACCTAAGCTGTGCTGACAATTCTAACAAGCAGGCTACTTTCTGGTTAAGGTGAACCACATGATAAGGTAGACAGGCCATACAGCACTGATAAGTATTAGCTTCCCAGCTGGTGTGATGCTGAATGCAATTCTATGTGCTATGTTTGAGTAGTTTAGCACCTCATGTAGCCAGTAGAGAAAATAATTCCATTTCAATTAATATAAGGACTCTTTACATAGTTTATTTTTGTAAACACAGAGAGATGTAAAAATTATTCACTGATCAGGCCAACAGCAGCAAATTATTACACTAGCAAAATGGTGGAGAGGCAGGGGAGGAGCAAACATTACCACAAAATTGATTTAATCATTACTTGCCATGCCTCTTTTTTTTTTTTTTCTTTTGCCATTATTAATGTTTGATCAGATGTTAGACTGTTTTCAAGTTAACTGTGGGGGGTTTTCTACACCATGTAGCATTTACTAGTCAGATCAAGATTCCTAGAGCTTTCCTGTACCTTAGCATAAGTTAACTTACAGATAAAGACTTTCTTTTACACAGCACAGTTGTTGCAAGAGCAGTATCCATCTAAAAGCAACCAAGTATAAGAACTGGTCTCATGGTTTAATATTGATGACCCACATCTCAACTTGGGTAGTCCTTTTACATATGTTTAGGAGCATGTGTGTACATCCAAGTCCTTCGTAATTATCAGATGCTTCTTCACTCCAAATCATAATTTGGAGCAAGCCTTGTTACAGAGTGAATTACTTAATTTGAAGCTTTTTTTCTTGTGCTTTTGTAATGTGCTTGTAATTATGTGTAGCAGTAATATTAATGAAGGTCATATCAAAATTTCAGAGTAGAAGTAGTGCGTCATTCATTCACAGAATATTCTCTTTTTCATTCTGCTACTTTAAATACAAAAGATGATGTAGCATAGCCTGATTTTCTTTATAGTCTGCATATTTTGAAAACATAAGAATGTAGTGTTGGGTTGCCTGTTACTGATTTAAAAAATCAAGGTAAATTATTTCCTCTAAATTCACCTACAGTATGAAGGCAAACATACCAGCACAGTATCATCTCGCCAAAATAAATTGTTTAATGGTAGTAGAAGACAAGTCCTCTGTCAGACAGAGAGACTAAAACAGCCNTTGTTTAATGGTAGTAGAAGACAAGTCCTTTGTCAGACAGAGACTAAGCTTTGCTTCTGAATCCAGAATTCAGAAAGATCAGATTGATTGCTTATCACTAGCCAGTCTTTCTTATTTTAAAAATCAAACACAAACTTTTGCAATCCTAACAATTTTCTGTGATTCCTATTTGCTAATGCTACTTTCCACTTTTCCATTTCTTTTCTCTGTCCCACATAGCCAGTTTCCACTTGAGATGCTGAATCACACTGACCAGCTGCAAAAGACAACAAACATTAACATATCTTTCATCCCTACTCATTTGTCTCAAGTAAGACTGATACACCAGATGTTTTCTGTACTCCAGCACTTATAGGCATCAAAATTATCACATTGGCATGAACCACAAAACATTGATTTAGTAGTATAGTATCAAAGAGAACAAGAAATATATGTTAACTAAATGCGTATATGTAAAACTAATTAATGTTTCCTGGCAGGAGAAAGGCAGCTCTCAAGATTGAAACATATGTTGTGCTAAATGTCTAAGAAAAAATGCAATCTATTTACAGTCCACTACATCAGACAAAAGCCAAAGAAATATATATGTATTAAGTGGGCATAGCATGCTCAGAAACATGTACAAGGACTCTTATTTCTTTATAGAAATATAGACAAGCACAAATATTGTATCTGATGCCCACTTCCAACAGTCGGTGGGCTCATTTGGTTTCCTGTAATTAGGAGGATACCAGAGGAAAGGCACACAAGGTACTTGACCTCTGTCATGTATGGAAACATTTTTCACCCTCTGCTACAGCTTTATCTAATTACAAGATAAGTTAACTTCAAGACCTTGAAGCCCTTCCAAGTCACTGCATCCAGTGCTCCATTACTGAAGGAAACATACTGCAATTTCTTCTACCAGTTAATAAACTACATCTCTAAGGCATCAGTGTGTTTTGCTACAAACTGGAAGTGTTCAAGAACCTCAGTGCCCTAATGACTTGATACCATGTCCTAATTTCTAATTGAAATTTCTCAGCTGCCAGTTAACACCCATTTGTTCTTGTTCCAGTGTTGTCCATTAGGATGGCAGAAGGTTACCTCGTGATGTGTTTATAGCCCATTGATATCTTCTATAATCAGTTTCCTAGAGTAAACAAGCAAAATTATCCTAGTCTTCTCTTTTTAAATAGACTCTCTGCTTCTCTGATCATCCTAATAACCTTTCCTGCATTCATTGTGGGCTGATTGTTTAGGCTTACAACACACAGTTGTGTGCACAGTAGCTGTGCCTTCTATAATGTTATTGATACATTTCTAATTTCTCCTTCATTCTGCATAAAGCCGAGCATTGCTTGTGATTAAAGACTAAAAGGCACTAGCATTCCATGTTTAATGAAGGAGGTTTTTAAAAGTGACTGTCATACCAACTGCATTTCAGATGGCTGCAGTGAGCATGCTTTCTATTCAGTACACATTTCAGAATTTTTGTGATCTTTTCTGGCCCAATTGTTTTTCATCTCAGAATACAAAAATGGGTTAATGCTTACCTGGAAAGTACAGTGGAAGTAGCTCTCAAATAACAACTCTCTTCCTTCCTTCCTTCCTTTTCTTCTCTGTTTATTGTTTTAGGAGGTGCTGGCCAAAATTGTCAAACTAGAGATTTGTTTAGTCTTGAAATAGAACAGTCTGGTTCCCAAGGTGCCTATCAATTATAGCACCTCAAGTTCAGTAGCATTTTTGAATACTTACCATTTCTATCAGGGAAAAAACATTTTACTTACAGTTGTGGATTTAGGCATAATGAAGTTTGACAATTTTGTCCACTGAATTTAACATTTTTAATATGAGGAAGTTTTTCCTGGGTCTTGATTTATACTCATCTCAAATGTGCAAAAATATGTGCATTTCTATCAGCAGAAACTATAGAGCCTCCAGTAACCCTGAAAGGTTTACAACTGCAAATGCTTCAGTTCCATCAGGTCTGCCAACAACAGCCAACTTTCGATGTCATACCATGGTTGCTGGGTCACGCTAACCTGCCTGAAACAAACTCCACTTTCATTGCAGATAGACATCTGCTGTTGTCCATGTTACATTGATTAACATGTATGTGCCATTCATTCATATTTCTGCTCATGGTTCATTTTTACTAAGCATGTAATGTGCTATTACTCTGCTGCTGTATACATTTTGTATACATTTCTGTTCTTCCTTGAAAGACTGTGAATGCTTCGGGCACTCCAACCGGTGCAGTTACATCGAGCTGCTCAATACGGTCATTTGCGTGAGCTGTAAGCACAACACTAGAGGTCAGCACTGTGAGTTATGCAGGCTGGGCTACTTCAGAAATGCTTCTGCAGAGCTGGACGATGAAAATGTGTGCATAGGTCAGTCCCGGGATAACTGCGGCTTTTCTTCTGTGCCTTTTCAGCCACTGGCAGCTGCTAGGGACCACTGCTGCTTACTTGCCAGTTAAGCCAGAATGAGCTTTTTCAATGGATAAGAACATCTGTGTAGACTTCTTACCTCATTTCCATTGCCCCGCTAGCCCCAAGGAGGCATTTTGAATCCGTATATGACGACAAAACTCTCTGTCTAAGCATCCTTACCCCAGCAGTCCCTGAGAAACTGGTTGTGCTGTCCTTACACAGGAGGGAGCCACGCTGGGGTCACACATGCCAAAACTAAAGGGTTGAGTCTTCAGTACCTGTTTCCAGTGAACTTTTGCAATTATTAGTACAAACTCTTGAATACTTGCCTGAAGACATACAAAAATTGCCAGCTGCATTAATAGGATGTGGGGAGTGATGTTTATTAACCCATTTTATTTACTAAATTTCATAAAAACATATTGCAGCTAATTCTGCTCCCAGGCACATGGCTGTAAGTGCAGTGTTACCTCCCCTCTCCTTAGAGGAGAAACTGAAATTATTCCGGTGAGGTTAGGAACAGAATTTGTCAAATCAGTTTGACGTGATGTCAATTTAGAAAAGGAATTCCAAGATGAAAACAGTGCTTTAGGATGAGCATCTGCTATAAATATTCAAACTGCAGAATTAGAGAAAACCTCAGAACATAATAAGATAAGCATATTAGCAAAAAAATTAAGATCTTTATCACACTAGAAGAATATACATTGTTCTCATGTCACTGCAGACAGAATATAGCACACATGAGGACACTTTCAGTTAAGACTGGACATAGCCAATAAAGGAAGCCTTCTACAAAGCCTTCTAACAGGTAGCCACAAAAGACACTGTTCTAATAGCAAACAGAAATAGAGAATTTAATTATTTAATGTTTCTTATTAACATAAGCATCAGTAGAGCCTTTTTTGGATTCTCACTGTGATTTTTTTTCTTTCCATTTTCCAGGAAGCAGAAAGAGTAGTTAGTAGATATTTTAATGCCAAAATAGACTATGGCTGTATAAATTATATTTTCATATTCTTTATAATCCATTGCTGAGATTCAAGCCAGAACTATTTAGGTTGCTATTATTTGTTTCAGTTTGTAACTTGACAGATTTACATTTTACTTTGTGATTAAATACACAGATCCATCCACACACTGCATTTCATGTGTCCTTTTAACTTTGCTTGGCAACACATTCAGAAAATGCATGATGTCCTTTGACAGTAATTAGTCTGAGCTAATAAGAACTTTAGTAGGCAAGTCATGATTTTGTATGACTGTGCTGAGGAGATTAACACAATCAAATGCTCTTGGAAAAAAACCACTGTTCCACTTATTTGTTTGATGTAGATGACAGACATCACTGGTATGACACCAGGGCTGTATAATTTCAGCTGCTTAAATAGGCCTAATGAATATGACTCTAAATTACTCTGTTTGGAATTTTTCATCTGCTCATTCAGTACACTGTTTTTCCATGTACACTAAAATGCTAAGACAGCAGCTGTAGCTACATAAGACAAGGAAGTTAGTAAATGAGAAGTCAAAAATAAGTAATTTTTACATTAATTTACAAGTGATATATTTAGAATGTCTTAGTAAAACAACTATGCACTTTGCAATTGCCTAGACTCTGCAGAAATAAAATTTTAAACCCTTTAATTTAGCAAGAGTCTGGGGGGAAAAAAAGGCAGTGTGAAACACTTGCTGACTTTCCACCTTAATGAAAGCAGAATTCCCTTGGGCTCCTGTGCGAATTGTACCACGTGAAATAACTGTAGGCTCCAAACCTGGTTTGCTACATATGAGATATTTAAATAAATAACATTCTTCTTGGACTAAGTTTTCATGGTCACAGTGATCATACTGCATACAAAATCTGTCCTAATGTACGTATCCTAGTTGATTTGCTAACTTCAGAACTCTTTCATGCTACTTCATGTGTAAAATCAGTGAAATGAAGAAGATACCTGAGCACTTTTCAGAAAACAGAGAAGCTTGTGCCTAAAATATTTTCTTGAACTGGGGCTCCTGAGACTTAATCCTGGAAAATGTAGTGTATTTTCACCTCTGAGAGAGTTGATGGATTCACCACCCTTCTAGGTCAAGCACAGTCTTGCTCTATTGGAAACGCTCATTTCTCTTTTCGCTGAGTTTAAAATCAGGTTTTTTGTGGTTTAAGTACAAGTGAAATGTTGACATGAACATTTTAATAAGGAGATTTCCGGTGACATGTGCAAGTCTTATTCCCATATGAAAGTCATTTTTCCAGGCTAATTCTTTCCTCTTCTGCCACATATGTAGAAAGGTAAAAAATGTTTGGATAAGCTAATTTAATGGCAGCTAACAGGGCTTTGGCTCTGATTTATCAAAACTGCTTACACAGTTTTCATAAATATATATGGTAAGTACATGGATAACAAATCTGTGAATCTTAGCTGCTGCTAACTAAATGGAGAAAACGTAAATTGTTTAATTTTTAAAACTAAAGAGAAGGTTTTTACCAGTGAACTAAATGCAATGCATTATACAGTGGGCTTAAATCTAAATTCTTGATGCCCCTAATTTCCTTAGAAGCAAAATAAATTTTATTTCTTAAAAGGAAATATCAAATATTTTTGGATTTGTAAGTTAACTGCAAAATTACCTCACATGAGCAACTGCAGTTTCTGAATAAATCAAGGTGTTCTGAAGGTAAAAGTCATTAATTTGACCTGAAAAAGAATTTAACAACTTGAAGGGTTTTTTATTTCTTAAAAAAGCCCTAATAACTATTTCAGTGAATTCACACACTGGCAAGCCTGGAGAGCATGAAAACCACCAAGTAGACCCAGAGTAATAAAACATGGCCTTTGCCTTGCAATAGAAATGGTGATTGCTGTCACACATTTAAGAAAGCCAGCCTTGCAGTCAGTTAGGCTTAAAGTTCAATTAACACCTGTGAAACTTTTAGAAGCCTTAATGATACATGGTTAAGTGAACCCTGAGGGTTGTCCCATAGCCACTGTCAACCCAGACTGGTAAGCAGCAAGCCTGCAGCCCACCTTCTTTTTACTTACTTTCATTGTGTTGTGTTGGCAGCATCACCTTGATATAGGGAATCTCAGCAAACAGATGACTACTTCTGTTAATCTTCCCATCCTTTCAAACAGTCACCAGATGGAGGTTAGGAGGAAAATTCTTTCCCAGTTCAGATCTGCAGGGATTTTTCCCCCACCCTGGAACCTGTGTGGTGTCGGTTTATTAGGATGATCTGGGAATGTTATTATTTAATACCCTGTTGTTGTAAGGCACACTGAAATTGAAACCTTTGAGTTTTTTAATGTCTTAAGTATTTGGAAGGTCTTGGGAAGTGTTTCACAGCCTGTGATACTGCACTGGACAATGATCCTGGATGTTCTGTGGACCTCTGTAGGTCATATTACTGTGGTATCAGTTGTGTATTGGGAAAGATGGAGAACAGATTCAGTTACTAAAGGTTGCTGGGTCTGTTTGGTGTTCTGATTTGATCTGGTAATTTTGTAAAAGAGTCTGGCTTAATCTGTGTTTCTACTATCTATTTTCCCTTAAACAGCAGAATTTGGGCCTGGTACTTCCAACATGCTTATGTGATAGAGTTCAGTAGGAAAGGTTTCATTGGTTCAGAGTCAGAGTCTTGTTCTCTGGAAAATATAACATTATGTATCTATAACATTCAGTATCACAGGCTATACATTTCTTTCACAAATACTTGTTTAAATCACTGTAACTCCATTAGGTCTAACACAGCTACTTTAACAAGAATTGGGACCTCTGTTTATAATGTAATTCCAAGTTTTTGTCTTCCAAGATTTTCTATAAACACTCTTCAAGCAAAATTTAATTCCTGCATTCAAAATGTATCTCAGTTTTGTGCCTGTTTATACAAGCATTTCATACATCTGATTAACATGAAAATTCCCAGCTTTTCAAGTGGCACTCACTGTGCTATAATATTCAGCCTTGCACAGTATTTTTGGCATGTCAGTTTTCAACTTCATTAATGAATGTTGCTAGCTAATTGACTCTATTATTGTTGTGGAACCATGTTTGGCATTCTTCTTCAGCATGCCAAATGTTCAAAGTGCCATCTGTAATTTATAGTTAATAAACAGTGAGACAACAGATGACAAGTGTCTTTCTGGAAATATTTTTCCTGCTACAGTTTTTCCATTGTAGAGATAGATATATATATATAAAATATATGTGTGTGTGTAACTTCCCAGTTCAACTCCATTTGGTCATTTATGATATTATTGAGGTTTAACGTAATGCTGGGTAACACTTACCAAAGTAGTCATCAAAGTAGCACTGATTCACAGACATATAAATCCAGACTCCCAGCAGGTTGCCCAGATTGAGGAAGCAGCAGAGATCAGATGCTGCCAAAAGGTGTCTGTGGTCTCAGTTGACACTAAAGTTACTCTGGGTCTACATGGGTCTACATACATATAAAATACAGCCCTTTGTTTGGGAAAAAAAAAATATAAATAACCAAGCTGAAGAACAGGAGTGCCAAAAATGAGCTCTGCCAGCTACTGTCTTGCCTTTGTTCAGCTAGCTGAAAGCTGAACACGGATATTGTAATCACACTGAAGAAAAGGGCTGTGAATGAACAGCACAGTAAGTGTTGTGGGAGGAAATGGGTTCCCTACTTATTCTTTAATTAGCTGAACACATGTGAAAAATATACAGCAGGGAATGAGCCTCACTGCATTTTCCATCTGCACGCTGGGAGGTGAGAGAAATTAAAATGGCTGCACAGAGCCAGTTCTGATAAGTTTTGCTTTACTTTGGTGCTCACCTCAAGCTTTCCATTGTGGAATACATAACAGGTTTATTAACGTCACTGATAAATACAATCTCACCAACTTAATGGCAAATATCCACAAAAATTATTATGCTGCTCAAAGCCATAAAGGAAGACTATCTTGGAAATAAGTAAAGTGCATTTATATAGCCCTGTAAAGACATTCAGCACTTCTGAAAATATTAAGTAACACAGATAAGCCTATTTTAATAATGTGAAACTTTTCACCCTGATGGAACATTGATATATCCATACTATACAAAACTTTTCTAATGTTCATTAAATTGTCAAAAATATTTTTGCCAAAAGAGAATGTGTTACAATCACTTATCCTCAAAGACCCATGGTATCTTCTGCCTTTATATCTTTTCTGTTTACTTTTTCTCTTCACATCATAAAATGTCTCTTCCTGAAATGACATATGCAAACAAATAAATGGACATGTAGTAGTTATATTCACTACTCTAGATATCCATAATAGACAGTCTTCCTTTACCTTTAGCACTGGAAATGCACCCTTTATTGGTATTGAATGAATTATCACCACATGTAGACCTGAATCCAGTGTGTATGTGTTGTCTTGTTTCTGCAGACTGTTATTGTAACCCTTTTGGTTCAGTCCATGATCGCTGTAATGACAGAGGATTTTGTGAGTGTAAGGAGGGAACATCAGGGCCTAAATGTGATAAATGTCTGCCGGGATATATCTGGCACAGCTTGGGCTGTCAACGTAAGTAACTCTGAGAGTCGCCCCTCTCATGCAACTTTGCTGCCTCTGGGTCTGTGTGCTATCATGTGCAGCTACTGAAGAGCAGAAAATGAGCAAAATGCTCTATGAGCTGTCAGAATGCCATAATACCTGAACCTGTTGGGAGACTCCCAGCTGAGGACACTGACTGTGCCATCCATTTCTTTCAATGCACTTTCAGTGTCTTCTCTCTCTCTCTCACTAACACCTGAAGGAGCTCCCACTGAGCAATGTAAACACACGTGTCTCAACAACTGTGAATAAGTTTTGTATACTAAATATCAGCATATTAACTTCAAAATTCTTCTTAATAGATAAAAGGTGATTTCTCTGCATGTTCACTTTTTTCTGTCCTAAACTTCAGCTTCTTGAGTAAGTTAACCTTTCATACCTTAAAACTGTCCCTGGATGATAACTGCAAAACATTGGCTCGTTACCTGTAATAATTAGTGAAAACTACATGAAAGCTAAATGTTAGAAAAAATGGAGGTATTCTTAACATCTTTAAAAACGAAGAGCTGAAATTTTTCTTAAATGGTGCTTGGTCAGATGTTGTTTCAATGCTTAGTTATATATTTAGCTTCTCTTCTGGTTAACAGGTCTTATAAATACATGAGTGGAAATACCACTTCAATATATACAGGATTAGACTTTTATTGCAAATTTTGTTTGTAGTAAATTCTTAACATTTTTTTTTATAACTGTTTTGATCATCTACTTCCAGAAATTCTGGAGAGTCCTCTTATGCGTTTCCTTCACCTTTGCTCATTGCCTCTCTCCATTCTTACACACACACACTAAAGACCTATTTCTACAAGAGCTTGCTTGTGATTCTTAAGACTGAGAAACACAGAAAATGTAATTACTGACACCAGTTAGCCAACTACTATAAAATTGGTCAATAGCCATACAAATGCTCTAAATGCTCTAAAACAAATGCAAATCTTACAAATTAAAAAGAAACAAACAAACAGTAAAGCTAGGGATTACCGCTGCCTCTCCAAGTGCTGAGTGCCTCTGAAATAGAAAAACTGGACTTGTGAGAACATATATATCTGGAAAGTAAACCATAAATGAAGAGTTTCAGGAAAGATTGTGGTAATTAACTGATTAGCATTAAAGAGAGTATATGAAGAAAAAGGAAGTTTGCATGGGCTGCTATTCAGTGCTACCTGAGAAAATTTTACTTCCTCAGCTTCTGCCAGAAACCTCCTCTTCATGTTTGGCAGGTCATTTCAACTGTACTTTTCACACATTGTTGTTAACTGTATTCTCATTTTCCAGATGCTTGTACTTGAGTTTTGATTCATAAAATTATTGGGCACTTAGAGTTGCAGCAGAGAGCAGGTGAAGTAGTGTTTCAAGTCTCAAAGTTCTCTATTATTAATTTTTTGCCAAATCTCCCAAACAAAGCACTAAGAAATCATAGGGTCTCCCTCTGCCTTTGCACCCCTTATGCAGAAGAAGGTTGTCACCCACCTGTACTTTACCTTTGGTACTGGCAAAATAAGCATTGGAATTTGTGAAGCATTGAAATATTGCACTGACAGGAGCTACAGGGGGAAAAGAGGGAAAAGGAAATCAATATGGTTCTCTGCAGTAGAATTTGAGTAAACACCATGTCCACACAGTAAGTCTAAAAAAGACATTAAGTAACCAAGATATTGAACACATCTTGAAGGCTGTGGAGCAAATTTTACAGTCATATGATTAATAATAATATATATACATACACACCAGTTGGTCAGAGCAATTGCTTACTAATTGCAGTATTTCCTATTTTTCAGGTTTGGACAGTATGACACAAATAATGTTATTTTAATGAGGATTTTTTGAGCCCAACATATAATTAGCTTGCCTTTAGCTGAATCAAGAGTCTTTGTAAAAGCTTTGGACAATTTCTGGAAATGCAAGCTAGTGCCTTTATATTTGCTGACAAAACTAATTGAATTTCCCTCACTATGTTGTAATTTTCTGAACAAATCTGTCTGATTGTGTAACTGTTAGATATTCTCCAAGTTTTGACCAAATTATTTGATCAAATTCAGAAGAAAAACAACTAGATGCGGTTGTCAGTTTTATGGAACAGACATCAAATTGCCATGTTTTACCAAGCACACACTGATTTAAATCTCATTTCAAGTCTTATCATGGAGGAACAGAATTCCAATTAATTTAATTTTTGAGTATGTCTTACTATTTTTCCACTGAAATCTAAACCAATGACTGTATAAGCAAGCAGACCCCAACATACAAGAAAAATAAGAACTCCTTCTGTTGCCTTAGCAAAGCTCAAAAATATTATTTCTCTAGACATGTAACATGTAGGTTTGATCTGTTTTTCCCTGAGCCTGTGCTGTATAGAAATGTATATATGCAAAGACGGATACACACACACCCCCTCAACAGACAGATGTGTTTGTATATTTTTTGTAATACATATCCTGTTGGCATTATTAAGAAAATGTATTATTATGGAGCTTTGTTGCTAAAAAACATTGACCTAGGGCAACCAGAAGCTTGACTTATAAATAAGTAAGTTAAATCTATACTACAGCTAGTTTAATTACTTGTATGATTCTATAGGTAAATGGAGTGTTGTAATTTTATATATTAGTAAAGCCATTAAGGGAAAATACAACACAGAAGTCCTGTTGTGTTTTCTAAGGCTCGCAATGTATCATTTGATAAATTACAGTTTGGAGTCTACTTTGTACCACACATGGGTAGAAGACACAGAAGCTATTATCCCTGGAACTATTCATTTAGGTACCCCACTCTCAGTGATTTAATCTAAAACCTCTGAGGATCTAGGCAGAGTGCTCATCACTTGGCGTCTCTGCGCGCACAGAGGTCAGATGCAATTTTAGACTTTGCCTCCCAGATAAAAAGCACTGTGATAACAACTGTCATCTTCTTGCATTTGGGGTTTATGCTGCATAGGTGTAGCGGTCAGCAGGGTCTGGTTGGTAGAGGAAGGTTTGTTGCCCTCAGAAAAAGAGGCACAATAGATGCAACTGTGCCTTGTGCTACTTCTCAGCGCTCCCCCAGCACCGTGGATGCCGCAGGCGCTGTGTGCGCGGGGAAGTGCTGGGGGCCTCCCTGCCAGGCACCCACAATGGTTTTCTCACCACCATGCATACACAGATCAAAGCACAGGGAATGAATTAAGAACAGAACAGTCTGGTCCTGAAACCCTTTTAGAATTCCCGGAACATGAGAAAATACATAGCTATATTTGATTTTTCTGTTTTATAGCAATTAAACGATTTTCTTTAAAAATGAACATGAGAACAGAATTAAAAGCTTCAAGCCTAAGAAATTTAACCAACAACTACTGTTGTTTTGGACCAGTCTTAAACTGAACATAGTGCTTTGTGATAAAAGGAATCTGTATCAAAAAGGTTTACACACAGAACCACCACCGGAACTTTTAAAAAATGGATGAAGCCAAGATATTAAGCAGGAGCATTCACTTGATTTTCTATGTGTACTGCTTATAGTCTTGCATCTTTTGTATTTATTTGCCACAGCATTTCCAGTGACTAAATTCTGTTGCATATACACAGGAGCATTTTAAAGTAACACCTTTTAATTTCACTCACAGAAGAATTGATTCCAAAACCAGCTGCATATTTATCCAATCAGGCAAAGAAAAAGTGACTCTTTCGCCAATATCAGTTTACCAGCCTAGCTCAGATTTTCATTAGTCATGATCACCTCACAGGGGAAAGGTGAGGGAAGGTTCAGTGATTAATATTATTCACTATCTCCCTTCATACAGTCAAAGACTAAATAAAGACATTGAACCCACAGCACTACAAAAGCCTAGAGCATGCACCCAATAGTGAACCTCTGTTTTAAATCATCTTCCTTCAATGGTGCAAATTTTAAACAATTAGCAAATGAGTTGTCAGCCACATGCCTTACATCAGGGTCTGAACAATTTATCTCTTTACCCTTTCAGGCAAAGGATTACACTCTTATCTTCAATGCTAATACTTCACTCAGTGCTTGTATCTGTCTTCCAGACTAAACTGGTGTTAGTCTGCAGCCTGTTAGATAATTCATGTTCTGTCACAGTGTGCCTTCAACTTCTTATATGATTATTTAAATATGAGCTTTTTTGAGGTGGATTTTATCATGTGTTACAAATGTTGTAAGCTGAGGCATTTGATCAAAATCGTCATGCAGATTGAATGATTGAATTGCCAAAGAAAATCAAACTTGAAATTGTAAACCTGGAACTTATATTAACATTTGCTTTTGGAAGACTGTGTTTACCAATCAGGAAGAAAAGAAGAAAGTATATATACCATCTATATGTTAAAAAAAAAAAAAAAAATCAAACAAACATCATGCACTTCTTTCTAAATAGGTTAAATATATAAACACAATTGTCTGCTCATTGAAGGTCAGTGATCTTTTATACATATTTGTACCCAGAAAAATCTGGTGAGTCCTCCAACACCTACACATTGAAGCTGTGCCTGGGGAAAAATACAAACAAAAAAAAGTAATAGAAATTGAGAACCAGGATGCCCTGCTTTACAGTTCACCATTGCAACCACCTGTGCAGGGAGCCATAGACAATCCATCTATATATTTTTACATGTTTTTTACCCGTAGCAGTTTCGATGTCTTTAGCTGGTAAAGATACAGGGGGATTTGCCCTTTGCACAGATGCTGTATGCACTTCCAGTTCTGGTGTGTTTTGGTACCAGGACTGGTACCCACTGCTGTGCATGGAGCTGCAGGAAAGTAAAACAGAGAAAGAATTCATTGAAAAGGAATTGTTGGGGCTGAACATTGCTGTCCCCGGGGAACAATCTGCCCCTGGTCTTTATACATAAAATACTGATTTCACAATACCTATCTTACATGACTGTTATGCAGACTAAAGAAATTGTGTGTGTGTGTACAGGGGTTTGGATGCAAGAGTAACACACTCTTTCAAATGGTTCCAAATTTAAATCCAGAATATTCTCCTTAAATCAATCCAGAATCCCACTGCTGCAACTCCAGGCAAAATATGGTTTACAAGACAAGCAAGGCAAGACAACAAATAAAATTACAGCTTTATCAGGCCTGATCCTCAGATGATGCAGAGCAGTGATTCCACTTGCCTCAGGGGAAGCATGCTGATGACTTACAGGTGTAATGCCATCCTTATGTCCTGGGTCTTTTAAACCTGAGAAAAACAATATGAATGTGTTTGTGAATGCATTCTTCCTAAAATACACAACCCACAGAATAACCATACAGATACTGGGATACATAGAAAATTGGGCACCAAAGTATGATTATCATGGAATGGTATTATTTTTTAATGAGATACTGTATTTGAAGGAGAAAAAGAAGGTTGATATCTCCCTTGGGAGAAGGTATTTTTTATTCAGAGTAAACATGTCAGAACACAAACACTGTGTATTAACAGAAATGATTAAGTGAGGCACCTTTCCTCTATGAAGAGCACAGGGGAGAAGATGAAAACATAGGATGCTCTCTCTAGATAGTTATCATACAGATCTACATAATTCCTGTAGCACATCTAGGCTGGGGATCATGCCTCAATCTGCTTTTCGCACCACTGCCGACAAAGTGTGTGAGATATTGTGGAAATGGAAGAAACTGCAGAAGCGATAGATTAGAGGGGCATTGGTGAGAGCTCAAGGACATTACCTCAGCATTCCTGTCCTGGGAGGCCTCTATGAACAGGATGGGAATTGAGAATTAGGTAATACCTGTGTGCAGAGAAGCCAAAGGAAATAACAGGTCATAAACAGAGAGCAAGGCTCAGAAAAGGGGGCTAGTTAGCATAGTTACCATGTTATTGAGAGTCACCCAGCTCTTAACAGACTGCAACTCTTCAGGAGATTGACTCTGATAACCTGGTGATCAGACTTGCTTTCTCCAAAGTGAAAAGAAATGGTTCAGTAGCAACATTTATACACCTGACCTTTAATAGAACAATTTTTCCCTAGTAAGGTGAGGGATTGGATTGGAGCAAAAAGAGTGTTCTCTTCTTGATCTTGCCCAGGTGTCAGCTTCAAAGCTGCTATTTCATGGCTGTCTAAACTGCTCTAATTGCAAGTGCTGCAATCCCTCTTCTCCCAGTTCCCCACTATTTAGTCCCACACCCCCAGCAATCTCTCAGGCACTTGTTTGACCTTTCATTGAACGATTTCAGATCTAACTCAGCAGGACACTAACCAAAAAAAGAATAGTTTTCTGCTGTGTTCATTCTGTGATATGAATCAGCAACGGGTTGAACAAGCAAGGGCACCCTGGGAGAGTATAACCCGCTCAGCTGGGGAGCAAGGCAGCCCTGGCAATCAGGCTGGGCTGCCATGCAACTGTAGCACATCTGGGGGATAAGTATTCTCCTCTTTCCGTCATTAGAGCATTGGCATTATGGCCTAGGAAGTTGCCAGTATTTTTACCTGACTTAATTATCCACCTGGCAGGTGGTTAATTAAGGAAACTTCCTAAAAATGTTTTCCTTAAAAGTGTTCTGTACTAACCTGTAGAAAAACCAACAACTCTCTAAGGTTCTCTTGTACTGAAGCAGAGTCATAACTTTTAACAGAAGACAAAACTAGGATTCTGTATGCAGAGCCAAAATGGACAGCAGTGATGGATGTGAGCAGAGTGCATTTCAAAACAACCCAATTTTAAAAGAGTGAATACAATTCTAGAGTCTTTGGTATTTTTGGTGCTACATCGTGGGAGAGTTCTGAACAACTAAATATTAGGAAATTCATGAAAACTTAAGCAAGTAACATTATTTGTTTTCTTTAGTCAGATGATTTAAAAATGGTTAATATTTGATAGCACAATGATAAATATTTTAATAGAGTATATTGCAGTCAGTTAGGAATAGATCAAAAAGATACAAAGTAAGCTCCACTAGATAAACTTTTATTAGGTACATGAAATAGAACATAAAGCTTGATAGCAATTACCATTTAATCTATTCACATTTGGAAACGTATTGAAGGGGAAACTTATAACTCAGTTGTTATGAATTATTAAATGTTCATTTAAACAGTGATGAGCAGGACTGCTTTTCCTCGGAAAAATCCGTCATGCTTTTCTTTTAAGCCTGCTCAGTGGCCATAACTTCTATGTAATTTGCCTGCTCACTGCGTTTTTATGAGAACAGAATAAAGAGATCAGTAGCACCACAGACACACCCAGATGGGGTGTTTTTATGAAGGGGCCTTAAAAGGACCATTAAGGAGTAAGTAAAGTAATCTCCATCCTACTTAGCTGCAGATAAAAACTACTGACCTGAGGCAAATAAAGATAGCCCACGCTTCCTATCTTGGCACTGGTGGCATTGCTGACACCAGCACATGCTAATTATTAAGGCTTCAGTATTTATTGTTTCAACTTCCTTTACAGATATGCAAATACAACTCTCCCAAGAAATATTGCAATTCACATTGATGGCAATACTTACCCTTTGTAAATGTATTTTCTTATAAACTTCTTTTACTCTGCTGTTAACAATGTAATTTTTATAAGAATCCATTCAAGTAGTTGTCTTTTTTTTTTTTTTTGATACTCACTTTGCACCTCTAATACAACCAGCTCACCAAATCATCTGCAAGTATTCTGCCCCTTTAGCTCCTTGCATTTCTTTTTAATAAGTGTCTACATGATCATCTCTTCCCCTAGATCCATACCCCTGAGACATGGACTAACCCTTCCAGTAACTACAGATTCATCTTCAAGTTAAGCATGCAAGTACAGATTTTGACAAGGAACATGGTATGACAAAATCAGGAACAAAAGCTTGATCTTAAAAGTGTCAGTCCAGTTTTTTGTCAGATCTTTGACTACTACCCTTTACGGCACAAATTTTAGTCAAGCCATTCATACGAATGACAACTATGAAAGCACATACTTTCATATTCTGTGATTCTGTAATATTTCCATCAGTATAAATTTAGAGGGAACTGATAGCCCATACAAAAGTACCATGATGCTCTGTAAAATATTAACAGCATTGTTCTTTCAATTTCTTTCAACCCTGCACAATTTTGAGATATGGTTTTGTTGATTACAAACTGTTGTTCTCTCACGTTGGACTACAGTCAATGGCAAAATCATTAAAGGAGACTTTTGATGAAAGCTGAGTCAAGCCCATTATAATTAACTTGGCTTCTAAAGAGAATAATTAAATTGTTAATAAAACTTTTACCTATAATCATCAGGTGAGAAAGATGTGACTGCTGCAAGTTTAAAGATTTCTACAGAGAAGGGGAAAGAGTTTGCTCATAATTCAGTTGTTGATAATTAATTTCTGTAGAAGACTACCTATAACTGAAAACAACATGAAATTATTATATTATAGGGACCATGTTCATTATCATCACTGATTTCAATACACAGCTGGGGTCCACAATGATTAAAGCATTATACCCAAAACTATTTTGTATTTTTATAACTACATCTTAGACAGGTACTTCCTTATTGGACAGGTACTTCCTTATTTGCTTTTTTTTTTTCCTTTCCAATGACTATCTGTCTTTTTGTTGAGATGGACATGGAAAACCATGTAATAACAATTGTACTGATGCCTCTGGATGAATCTATAGCAAATATTTTGATTTCTACTTGTCAATTTACCTACTTCATTCCCTTTCTAGAGACTGAGTGGAGCAGCTTTCTGAATCTTTCACACTTTTCAGACTTTTATGAAACCCTGTGTATTTTCTAGATGTACAAAATATCTCTGTGGATAAAGCAAAATATTGCTGCAGCTCACAGAACCAGTGGCCAAGCTTCTCTCAATAGCTGAACACACCTTTATCTTTCCATGACACCTGTACACCAGCCTCTGTTCTTACTCTATTTCCTGCTTAAATTTGAAGTCTTTTCCAATGGACCCAAAAATCTATTCTTGCCCTTCAGAACTTCTACATTTTAAGGAGCTCAGACATAATTTCTTTGGAGGAGGAATCCTCCCTGGAATAGATATTTAGCTAAGCCTTATGAAATAGCACCAAGCAGCTATAGATCAGGGGTACACAGGGGCTAAAATAAAGAGCTACCAGGTTTGTTACCCATGTACACTAACCAGTCCCCATATATGCTGACAAGTGCAGGAGGAACAAACAACTCCAGTGTCCTCAGTATAGAAATAGCAGTCCACAGGAGACAGTTCAACAGGATGTTCTGCTAATGAGATGCTGCACCACCGAGCTCTGAATGTTACACATACTTTGAGTGGGAATTGAACTTCCTTTTTAAGCCAAAAGATCCTTGAAACAGGACCCTTACTTTGAAGAGTTTAGAATTTCATTTCCAAGGAGAGTAAAGAGTGTTTCACCACACATAGCTGTTTCTTTAAAGAGCTGAAGCTGCATTTTGATCATGAGGCATTAAGCACTGAGTAGCATCCAAGGAGAACAAGTCACTCTCACAAGATTCAAAAACCTGGCTTACTTCCTACTGATTTTAAGAACAGGGAATCCCACAATGAAATTTAAACTGAGGCCTTTAGGGCAAGGAAATTAATATTGAGGGCAAACATAGCATCCTTAAATCAGCTCTATTATGTTGACATTATGCAGCAAAGCACAGCTCTCTGCAAGGAGGCTTCAGTTCTCAGAAAGAGCGTCCTACTCCACATATAGACAGGTTACAATAGTATATTGCAACACAAATGTCTCAAAAATTGACCCAGATATTTTGAGATGCCTCAAATTACATATCCAGGTGTGCCATTCAGTACACAGCTGGGGAGAAACATGGAAGTCTGCATGTACACTGCATAACTTCTGCAAAGGTTTGAAAATTTGGGTCAAGGTTTACACCACCTGTCAGAGTAAAGCCATAAACTGCAATAATTTTTCTGCAGTGACCTGAGAGCTTTGCTAGTTCATACAAAACTGTTACTGATTTAAAACACAACTGAAAAGATGCTTAGAGAAGTGTACTCCAGTTATATCTTCTCCTTTATTCAGTGGCAACATGACAACTTAGCAATGGTGCTGCAGCCCACACTGCACTGCACCATCAGAAGACCTTGACTGTTTTGCAAATACAAAACCTGGAGCCAGCTAAGATGTGTTGAGCACCTCCCTCACCTCCTCCCACCCACCCTGGCTTTAGCCCAAATCCCTCTGTTCCAGTTCCAACCGCTTCCCTTTAGCACTCCTCCTTCTGTTTTAGCTAAACAGCTACTCATTCCATAGCATTCTTGTAGTCCTCAGAAAACCAGCGTCCCACTCAGATCTGCCATGTTACCACTTCAGAAATGCTGTCTCACAAAGGCAGCATAAAACCTTTTCCTTTCACCCTCCTCTCACTCTCACTTCACTGGACCTGTGTTTCAAACCTGAGCGGGAACCCTGCTGGAGTCGCTGCTGCCCAAAACAGCCAGTCTCTCAGAGCTTGGCCTTAGGTGCTGGCTGGCATTTACAGCCAGAACTACAGCCTTCTCTTGTCCTCCTTTATCACATGCAGTCATCAGGCAAACATCACAGGCAAACACCTCCTCCTGCCATAGGAGGCAATGGAGAGGAATACAAACAGTTCTCAAGAAGCTGGGATCCAATAAGCCAGATTTCCATTGCCATCACTGCCAAGGCTGCTGACAGAGGACAAGCATGTGAGGCAGGGGCTTGCCCAGGGCAAAGGACAGCGGTGGGCTCGATGAGATAAACTTGCCAGGAAATACAGCTTAATCATCCCAATTCTGCTTAGCAGAAATTTGTTTCCTTTTTCTCTGAGAGTTCTACAAAGAAATGTAGTCAGATATTATGTTTTAAAGGAATATACAACATTCTAAAAGTACGTTTTCATAAAAATTGAGTATTTCCTGTGCGACCCTTGCTTCTCTAAACCAGAGGTGAGTATATGAGTTTGTAATGCTGCTGTAGGCACAGCTGCTCAAGAACATGAAAAAATGGCCAAGGTCTTGGCTTCTTAGTCTTAAGTGCAGGTAGAAGACTCTTTGAGTAATACAATTAGTTCTATCCATCATTAAATTTAAGGATATTGATAAAATATATCTTTAGAAATATATAGCATACTGATTAGAGTAATTTATGTTAGAGTAATTTATGTTAGAGTAATTTATTTGGTCTAGATTAATGAAGATATATGTGATATTTTTCAACTCTGGCATGACTCAACAAACTAAGAATTGGAGAAAATAATTTTAACTAAAATAAAGAAAGTACTTTGAAGTGAAATCACATTTGTCAGTTATCTATTCCTCAAGGATCCCAGGTTATTTCAGTCTTCATTAATAATTAAATTTTAACAACTTTGTGGATTACAATTGGTAAACAGAAATTTAAGTACGTTAATCAGCATGTCAAAAGTAATGCAAGAACCATATACAGCTCTTACTCACCAGAGTCTTTCAACTCTGGACTTCTTAATATCCGGAATTATCTTAATATTTTGTCATAGCAAGCAGTATCAACATCCATGGTTAGAAACATTATCTTTAGCTCACTTGCACCTAAGAAAGAACTTTTCAGACATTAACCCTAATGAACACATGCTGTGTGCTCTCTTTCTAAGTCTAAGCCAGGTCTATTGTTATTCAGATGTTTTTCTACATTGTGGCAAAACTTTCAGGTTGATTAAATTAGACTAGTGCAATTCTGTTACTATTGCAATAACTTAGTAGTAGTGGCCTGCAAATTAATATTGTGAAAAATATGTAGGTTGCATATATGCATTCTTCATCTGTACTGGTCAGTGTGTAATAACAAATTATGAATTCTGACTGCGTATTTATCAAACTGTCACTTTTGAAAAGACGAATAATAGGAGCCTTTTAAAACTTGTTAAGAGGCAATATAATTAGACAAACAAAGACAGTTATTTTGTGCTTTGGAGTGAGCATCTTTTGGACATTTTTGTTGAATTGTGTGATATTACAAATCTTTTTTAAAAGTGTTTTCAGGTAAAACACAGGCTAAGACTGTCACATTGGTTACACTGGCACATTGCAGGAAAACTTGTGTGCCTGAAGAAGATTGTGTTGGAAAGTGAGCATCTATTATCTGGGTTTTCCCATCTAATGGCTGCTCTGTCATGAAGATAAATGCACAGTGATACCTGAATCAAGTCTGTCTGTAGTAATAAATATTGATGATGAAAACTAGCATAAAGCAGTTAATAGCTTTAATTATTTGATACATTAATTTATTAGTTCTTATTTTTGCTGAGTGCTAAATGTCAGCTGAATCATCTTATTGGTATTCTGATGAAAGGAGTGGACAAGTAAAGCATTGTGCCAATTAAAATCCCACTCTCAGAAGAGCCTCCGTTATATCTCGGACAGGAATTGTGATATAAGAATCTGCCTGTTAGTGTCATTTTTTTACTTTAATAAAAAATAGACAGTAACAGGTAATATTTTTAAAGGGCAGATAAAGTAGATGGGATAAAAAAACATTTGCATTTTTGGATAAAAAACATTTACCGTAGTCCTTATGTATGACTATAAAACTGCTAAAGTTCTGATTGGTAAGATTAGAAGGAGGTACAATACATGACATTGGTATTCTAATTGTCAAAATATTTAAACATCTTGTGGAATCACATATGACACAAGACAATATTGCATAGTCCTTTTTTAAACTTCATAGTTTATAAACCTTTCTATAGCTGATGTCAGCAAACTCCCTTGGAAACAGTAATCAACTCTGCCATTGCATTTATCTAATCAACAGTGCAATCTAGTAAAGAGAGCAGGAATTCACAGGACCTGCATCATTCCCTCCTTTTGTTAGCAAAAGGCAACTCTGGACTTTCCTTGGCATCAGTTTCTCCATTGTTCACTGGCAATAACAACTCTTACTCTGAAGAATGCTGAGAGACCTCCAGGGCAGAGTTTTTATCCCTGTTCTAGAGCTAACTCAACAGAAGCACTCTGACGCATTTCACCCACATTCAAAATAATAAATCAGTGTAGATTCAGAAAGATCTCCTGATTCACAGCATTGTTACTTTAACAAAAAAAAGCCCCATCCCTCATTTCATACATTTTGTAGGAACTATCTAAGTGTTTTACCTTTGCCTTTACATTGTAACTAATGTTCACATAAATTCTGCACATAAATTCCTTGTTTTGTACCATTAACAGCTCACTGCTGTTTTGGTCTCCTATAGAAGAACAAGATCCTGATATCTTAAAATTTTCTTTAGAAAAATGCACACAGAGGGAATATATAATGACATGTAAATACAAACTTGGCTTTATGTTTCCTTGTGGTCACTGTAACATAGCAGGTTAAGTCACATTTCCATATGTGTGGCTCCCTTTTTTTAGTTACATACCTGACCCACTTTAATATCTTTGATGTTTATCACAGGTACAGCGCAATTAAAGAGTGCTAATGTTTCCACTGCAAATGCTGTGGAGTGTAGTTTAGAAGTTGATCATAACATACATTTCCAGTAGGTGGGTTTTTTTAACTAATCGTTCAATATGTCCCATGCAATTGGCTTTAGGCCAAAGTAGTGATAAGAAAGTTTGAAACATTCATATTATTTTAGATCACAAATAACTTTAAAATATTTATTCATAGAAGCCATCAATACATTCTATTGCTCTCTTTTTCCACTTGCCTAAAAATTTTAGGAAAATAATTATTAGAATAATTCTAATCCCCTAAATCATTAGGAAATATTTTTAGTTGTGATTATCTTGCCTGGTTTTGCTGCCAAATAAAGTAGTAAGTGTGTGGGACCAGTTCATGGATTCTGAAAGTCTTCAATGTAGCGTTCATTGGAAGAATAGCTTGAAGAGAAACTTTTTTCTCTGTAAAAAGAGAGTAGATAGTTGCATTATTTTGTGTCCATAACATTATTACAAGTCAAACACCCTAGCAGCCAAGGATTCTTTCAACATTTTATGTCATTCGTAATCATGTATTTGAATTGCTGACCTTTGCATGATCCTGCTTTGGTTTGCTTTCCAGGCTTTCACTTGCCTTTTTGTGCTCTGTAAAAGCAATACTTGTTGCAGATCTGTTTAATTAATAGTTCTTGGGAAGCTTGAAGTAATCACTGTTGTCACACATGAAGCAGAAAGTGCTGCTGTTCAGGCAAGGCCACTGCTAAGGAGCAGTGGCAGATGGGGGTTCCACAAAGTGCCATGAAGCCAGGAGCAGGAGAGGAGTGTGGGGGGAAGAGGAATAGGGGACAGCAGGACAGGGAGTTTGCCCAGTACACAGTCCCTCCTGCAGCATCCAAACCAGGGGAGCAGAGCAGCTCTGGTGGCAGTCACAGGGTCGGTCAGACTTGCAGCCTCCAGTGTCAAGGCAGGTCTAGGGTCACAGCAGGAGGTCTGATGTTGCAAGGCCAGGATGGGCAGAGCCCACCAGGTCACAGGGGCAAGGACACAGGCAAGGGCCTGGATCCAAATGCACTCCCAGAGTGGTGGGCAAAGGGTGCTTGGTGGAACATCAGATGAGGATTTTCACAGCTTGTGCTCACAGTTTAGGGGCTTCCACACAGCCTGTCCAGCAGTGCACAGCTGCTCTGGCAGGGAAGCTGTGCCTCAGCTGGAGAGCCTGCAACAGCCAGAGCCTGCCAGCACACCAGAGCCCAACAGCTGCCTGAGATGGGGGCATCCTCTGCCAGGCCTCCCACCACTTCTCTCAGAGCTTAAATCTCCCACAGGTCTGAAATGCCCTCTGGTCCTGCTAATGGCAGTAGCTGCTCGGAGTTAGGGAACTAAATCCCATCCCCCAACTGTTCATAGGGCATTTTGATGACTTCATCTTCTGTATCTGAGGAGTGGTTTTGCCTAGCCTGTTTTTATTGATAGTGGTTACATTGAAACCCCAGCTTTGCTGTTGGCAATAGACAAAAAAACCCCTCTGTAGTTGCAATTGCTTCTCTTCCTAGTTAAGGAAAGAGAAGACAGATCATGTAAGGATGTTCATTTTTCTCCAGGAAAATAGAAATAATGGCACTGCAGCTTACAGCTTTGTAAGTGGAATATGAATGATAGGGGCATGTAGTCCCTTTTGAGCAAGTAAAGCTGTGTTGTAGCTTATTGCTCTCTTGAGATTACCTTAAAGTACTATAAGGGACATACTAATTCAGTGGTGCTCCTCCATAAGTAAAGCAATAAAAAGAATGGGGAATTTTTTCCTCCCCACTTTGGGAATCATCCTCTTTTGTAGAAGTATAAAATTGGAACCATCAAAATCAGAAAACGTGAAAGGTTAGTCAGTCATTTCCTGAAACCAAGGAAGATCAAAACGTATTAGCTCAACTATAAATTCTTAGATAACTAAAGCTGGGTTTGTTTTCATCCATTATAATACACAATCTTGTGTAGTTTCTACCGAAGCTACTATGGCTTCTCCATCATGCAAGAGTATTGATTCCAAAACCCAGTTCTCCCTCTTGTCCTTTTGACAGATTTGATGTATTTCTTCTCATTATTTTTATTAATTTAATCCACAGATTTTAGAGATGAAAAATGAGAAAGCACAGACATAACCTGTGAAAAACAGTGACTTTCTACCTCTGCTACCCTTATACCATGGTTTAAAAGAAAAGAAAAAATTATTCTGTAGAGGATTTTGCACTTTCAGTAGTGAAACATAATCAACTAAGCTTACCCATGTGGATGTCAGGATAAATTGGTACCTATTTACAGGAGAGAGGAATGACCATCCATTCTGTGGCTGTATGCTGCCCAGAACTCTGAATCATAGCTGCATCTTCATGTAGAAACTCTGAAGACTTCACCTGCAATTTGATTAGAACTGGCTTAGCTTTGGAGTGAGGGTTTTGCAGAAAGGACAGAAATTACATGTAGGCAAACAATAATCTACTGGAAATTTTCAGTGAATACAGTATTTCCATTACCCCCTATTCATTTACTCTCTGATAACATAATAAAATAGGTTTGATAAAAAATTAAGTCTCACTTCAATTGTGCCTCTAACAGGCATTTCTAAGACAAGTCAAGATGGAGATGTCTGCTTTCAGAAACTACTCTCACTTGGTCAATGTTTGTTTCCTTGTATTGCTGGCAATATAATTAATCACAACATTGTTTCAACTTTGCACCAGAGATCTTTGTATTAATGGTTGTCATTTTATGACTGTAAATTTGACACAATAAGATATGCTTTAGGCTTGTACTTTTCTACAGTGATTTGTTTTTTCTTGAGTTTGTGCTTTGGTAGATAAGTGCAAACCAGTTTTATTTTCATGCTATCAAAGCATCTACCTTGTCTTGATTTGACAGCAACCTAAGATAGTTTTACTCCTACAGCAAATGTTGAATTAGTGTCACTTCCAAACAAAGAAATTATTAGGAATACCTCATTTAAAAGAGCAGTAGCTGTTTTTCATATCAGGTATGTATGTGGATTAAAACCACTGAAGAAGTCTGGTCAACATGACAGGTGTGTTCATGGTACCAAAACATTGTAAAGCTATTTGGCAATAATATAAACAGTAACAATAAATTCCAATAATAACCCAACAATCCTTCTAATTGGAAGACAGGCAGGGGAAGAAATCTCAGTGACAAAACCTTCAACTCATTTATTACCCACTCATTATTCAAATGAATATGATACTTAAGTTATAAAAACTTGAGGTTTTGTCATGTGCTGTGCAACACTAACTGTAACAGCAATAGCTGTCACCTTTAGGAGAAGAAGCTTGACTACTTCAAAGTTTTCCCCATGCCCTTATATCCTCTTTCCTAATATCTGCTTTATATGGATGAAATCTCATGAGTCAGTGGAGCTCCACATAGAGATCTTCAGCACCTAACAAGTATGTATTGTATTTTTAGGATTGTTTCCAAATAATGGAGACACTTTTTTGTTGCTAACTCGGGCAATTTAAAAATATTTTGGTTGTGGTCGTTTATGTTCAACTGGAATATACAACTGGATACAAGTGGAAACAATTTTGCATTTTTGCATTTGAATGAGACTAAGTGTTTTGCGTTTCCATTACTGTCTATTTGACAAATTGTAGGAAAAATATTACTTATACTTTCCCAATGGCAGAGGTTTTCTTGGGCACGTTTGCTAAATGCATGTGTAGATGTTCATATTCTTATTAGGTATACACTTCTTTATTCAGTGAAATTTTTTTATGTTCTATTTATATAGAAATATATATTTTTCTATATATTTTTATATATTGAAATATGTATTTGTATTTATATAGATTGTTTTTACCATTTATTGATTAAATAATCACATTTTTAGAGAATAATACGTGTTAATTACAGACTTTTCATAGTATTCATATGAACTAATTCTGTATTTGACAAGAAATTGCTTGTGCTTGGCCTGAATTTACTGAACTTATTTATGTAGTAAGATGAAACCTCCTAATCATTTCATGGCATTTCAATGTGCTGTTCACAGCTCTCTATATATAGACAACCACTGCATGCATTGAAGCTACCTATGAACATCATTACTGAAAACATGGGTTTCACTATGCTTGGGTTTTTCTCACTTATGCAGGCAGAATATTCTGTTAGCATGTGTGATGCAATTGCCTCACACAGGAGTTAAAGTAACATTCCTTACCAAAGAAGTACCAAGGAAACAAATGCATTAGAGAAAAAAACAACCAAGAATAATTTCTAAAGCCACAAGACCTGCACACTCTCGAAGTTATGAACAATGGATTGTATCCAAGGTCAAAAAATTCTTGTGACTTCAGTGGTGTCAGTCACACAAACCACTGACAAACAGTGTGGAAAATTCACTGCACAAGTAGGGTCAAAGCCTGCCATCAAGTGCTTTAGTATAGACCAAAATGCTGTATAATATATTCAGAGTTGTCAACCCACCAACTTGCCCAGGGACAATAATACTCATGATCTGAGAAACAAAAAGGAGAAAAGTAAAGGAATGGTTTTAAAAAGAGAGAGAGGAAGAGAGAAGGCTGTAACAAATGAAGCCACAAAAAGAGCACACTGAAGAAAAATAGTGATGGAAGAGAACATAGGAAACATTGTTTGAAATTAAAGTCTTCAGAATTCAAGAAAGAAGCAAGAACCTCTAATAAAAAGTTTTCTTTCTCTGACTTTGTAATTAATCCTTATAGTGTTCCCACAAGCAACAAAATGTCATCATAAATCCAAATTTCAATGCAGAAAATGACCACCACCTATCCCAGCTCAAAAAAGTTGTGCTTTTGAATATGTGCTTTCTTTTTTTTTAAGTCAGTAGCCTGTCCCACCTGAATAAGATGCTACTGTAAGCAAGCTGTACAAAAATTAAGGTAGCACAAAGAAAGGTACAAAGTGTATTTTCTCCCCTGCCTGGATGGTTTTTGGGAAAGAGAGGAGTCTAAGCGAAACTGTATTTAAGTTCAGTAGCACACTGTTTTTCTGTCTGAGCAGAAGCAGACCAAAAGCCTTGTGCATGTGCTCTGAAGCTGCCCAGACACAGTGCTCAGAAAGACCGTTAAGCCAACAGCACAATCCTGTGCCTGAGGTGCCCCTCCAGATCAAAGAGAACAACGCTTGCATTTGTGCTTCCCTCACTGTATTGCTGCCTCAGAACTAAAAATCAGCCACAGTTGTCTAACTCTTTGCTTTCAAGAAGTTGCAAAGGTATTGAAGTTGAGTTTTGGAGATACTCAGAAATTTTTATGTATTATTTAGATTTTAACGTATAAGATGAAAGTAGACATTTGTCAAACAATTGCCTTACTCTCAATATATTTAATGAAATACCAATATAAATTCTATTAAATACTAGCACATCATTTACCCCTTGGACCACTTGAGCAGGCTCAAAGACTGGTATTTTTCCCTTGTTTTCCCTTTTTATTTAATTTCCAAATGTATTAACTAGTTGTGGGGATTTCTTGAGTGGGAAGGGGGAGGGGGAGCTGGTCCCAAGGACAGAAAAGCTTCAAATAGCCATCCAAATGGCCATCCATTTCTGTGTGCCTTTTTTCTGTCTCCTTTGTGTAGTGTTTCAAGGATCCCATAATCAGACCATAGTTAGATTGTAAATTGATGAATTACGAAAATAACTTAAAACCAATTTCCTTTATTTTGCTTTAAACCTTTCACTTCCTGCAGTAGCACAGAGCTGGAGACTGTGCTCAGAAATATCCCCCAAAAAGTCCTGCAAATCTCTCCAAATCAGATATCCCTGTTTTGTTTTGTAATGATCAGTGTGACGTTCTGTCTTCTAATTAATGAATGTCTGTCAGCAAACTCACAGCTAATTCAGGCACACAGGTCTTAGTAGTCATGTGTGATGACTTCAGAATTAGGTCTTTTATTTGCATCACTTTTCTGTTTCATTCTTTGATCAGAATTTGATACCTGATGCTGGTCTGATGAGTTCAAACTCATTTTCATTACTTGTGATGGTGAAGATAAGGCAGAGCTTATTCAACACATCACTGCAGTGGAGGCAACATTTCACTGCTTGGAGCATAAGAAGGGGCAGGGGAATGGCAGGTAGGGAAAGTAGAAGGGGTACAACATGCAGAAAAGCATTGCCAGGCTGGCTGCTGCTGCTTGGGAAAGCCAATGGCCAGGCCCTACCTGTGCCCACCTGCACCAGATGCAGCCATTCCCCTTGGCCTGCAGCACAGGGCAAGGGGCCAGCAAAGCCCTGACCCTTCTTACCCTGCTCACCAGCTCCCGGGTCACTGCCTTCTCTGGGTAAAGCCTAGAGCTTCTTGTGAAATAAAATGTGTTATAATGTTAATTTTAGAAAAATACTGTGTTAAGATTAGAAACATTGTTAATTTTCATAACAACAAATACACTTGCCTTGCTTTGGTCTTGGCAGGATGCCAACTACTTTTAAAGCATAAATTTTGTTTCAACTTCCAGTGAAAGTACTTCCCTTTGTGCTGCTGGTGTGCTACACTCATTATCTGTAGCTAATCCAATTCCTAAACTGAATAAACATAATCAGTTAATATTAAAGTTTTAAAAGTAACCCTGACCATGCTTTCAGGAAGGTGAAAATGGTATTAGAGTTGGTTAAAATAAAATTAAAACAAAATTGGCAAAAAATAAATAATGGGATTTCATAAGTTTTTCAGAATGGTTTCATTTTACTTCCAAATCACAATTGCCATCTATTTGATACGTATATGTGCATACATGTGTGTGTGCAAGAGAGATACAAGCACAAAATTAAGAAAAAGAAAGCTGTGACAATACAAGATAAACAATTCCAGAATTTTCAGCCACACAGTAGTTTGCTGAGAACAATAAAATCTACCTGGTTTACCTTAATGTGTTTCTGTGGGCAAACATTCAAAAGAATGCGAGAATAACAATCAAGCTTTTGATCCATCCCTTCGTTAAGTATATTTTAAGAATGTTCTAATGAGAAAGAAATAGTCTGATTTAGAAATCAGCATCTATAATGTTGTATCCAGAATTTTGTAGACAGCAATGTTTAAAAGCATTTGCTAGCAGCCCACATCAGTGTGTCAGGCAGAACAGCCAGCATGGAACAGCAGCCTGTTACTACAAACCACATCTGGGCTAAGGGCCTCTTAGAATAACAGGCTACAGTCATCAAAGTAAGTTTAAAAATAGGGAAGGTATTTGTTTAATAATAAATAAAATATTAAATAAATATTGTTTACTTAATACTTGAGAAAATTTGGATAAATTATTCCAGGCAAAAAATGTGAAGTATCTCATTTGCTGTTTAAGTGGGATGTAATGAACTATTGAATCCCACTCAGTCAAGGCAAACAATGATCTGTGTTGATGGGACAGATATTTCACCATTTTCATTGCCTGAACTGTTGGAAGCATTCCAGCAATGACTAGTCTAGAACATGCAGATTCAGTAGCTGTACCATCAGATAAAGTACTTTGATTTTGCCTATTGAGACAGTTAAATATACACAATATGAATAATAAAGTCAACATCAAAGATACATAGCCTCAGTTATAAGAGTTGCAATGCAAATATTGACTTTTGAAATACAGTTCATTTTTTCTGCCTGTTACTGTTACATTTTCTGGGTTGTTAATCTCATCACATTTATTTGGTGATGATCTACTGTTTTTTATGCAAAAGAGAAACAGTGATTTTTGTAATGCATATATAGAACATTAAAATTCAGACATAGGGTCATCATCATGTTGTTTGTTGTACCTTAATATTCAAAGTTTTCCATTACAATTCACAAACTGGACAACGATGTTAAATCCATAGCTCTCAGTAAAAATCTTTGATTGCTAAAGGAATCACTAAAAGAAATAATGATTTAACTGTTCTCTCTCAATTGCATCTACAGGTTTCTAACACACTGCATTATTATTTGTCCCACTTGGATGCAGAACATGAGAAAGCATTTGTCAGAGTCCTTCTAGAGTGAGAAAATTATATTTTTGAAAGCAAGCCAGGACAGATGCTTTCACCAGTGAGGTTACTGGGTTACTGGTGCACTAAAATGGTACAGATTTATGTAGAATTGCATCACTTAAAAACTTGGACTATTTCAATTGTAATTCTTGTGATATTTGGGTTGTTTTTAAAAATAAGTGAATAAATATTTGTAAAACTGTACTTTTTTGTAGCAGTAAACAGCAACGTTTAAAGTAAAATTAACAATATTTTCTCTATTCTGAATTATTTAGGGTATTTCCAGGCTAAGGTATATATAAACAGCAAATAATGTTAAGTTTCCTTCTAAACCAAATAATCTTTTCCCTAATTCTCTGAGTTCAAATTTTTACTGTTACATTCTACCTAGATCATAGGTTCAAGGTCTTTTCTAAAACTGCCTCTCCTATGGAAGGCAGAGTTTAATCCAGCACATATTCCAGCGATACCACCTGGAATAAATGACAGATTGATACATTTAATTACTATGTTTCTCATACCTCTGCATTTTTACCCATGAAATACTTCAATTAAGTAATACAAAGTAAAGCTGTCAATTTGTCAAATACTATAACATCATGCAGCCTGTATTATTTTCTCTTAACTCTTCTGTCAAATCTGATCTCTGAAGTTATCAGACTGCAGTATCTAAGATGGCTTTAAGATGCCATGAACCAAAGTAGCATATCTAATTAGGATGAAATATTTGATCTATAATGGAAATAACATTATCTTTTTTTCCAAGTGTATATGCCATATAACCCCCATCCAATAGCATGCTGAATTTCCTGCCTGTGCTTGCCTTATCTTTTATGCATAATTTTTTCAGATCATAATACATTCAGGTTTTTATTATAAAACCTTGCCTTCTCACACAGATCATTTTACTTTAGCAAAGCCATATTGCATTTTTAACCACTGTTCATGGTTTCCAAAAGCTCCAGATACATTTCCCCTTTCAAATAGTAACACCTACAGTTTCAGTTCAGTAATAACTATAAAGATGCAGATATTAGTCCAAGGAATGTATTAGTATTCATATTATCTTGTTATTAATTAATAATTCATATAAAATAATTAATTAAAATCATAGTCGATGGTTCTAAGTGGCCAAGATAGTTCTCCAAGACTACAGCCTTAAAAAATAAAGGATGAGAAAATATCAAATAAAATAAAAATTCAAGTGTTTGAAAAAACATGTCCCCTGTTTATATGTCACAGGAAGAGGAGGGAGGTAGAGCTTTAATTCTGGGTTTAGTGCAGTTTCTCCTGTAAATGAACTTATATTTATTCTGCCTTTCTTTCCCTCCCTCCCCTGCTATCTTGCAGCAAACGTATGTGACAATGAACTCCTGCATTGCCAGAACGGAGGAACGTGCATCAACAATGTGCGGTGCCAGTGCCCTCCGGCCTACACCGGCATTTTGTGCGAGAAGTTGAAGTGTGAGAGGGATCCAGGAGGCTGTGGCCAGAACTCAGGCCAGGGGGCAGTGGCACACAGGCCTCTCGTACTGCTGGCTGCTCTTCTGGGAGCAGCGGGACTCTGCACGTGGTAGGCTCCGTGTGCTGGATGGCATCACACTCAGACTGCTTCAAATGAATGTGCCACATGAAAACAGGACAGCGCCCAAGCGTTTGCTACCGAAATCTAAAAAGGAAAAAAAAAGAGAGAAAAAAATCACCACATACAAACTAAGAAGGCCTAACTGAACTAAGCCATATCAATCAGTTATGGACAGGGCTCTGAGTCAAGACTGTTCACCTCTGACTCGAGACACGTTGGCAGCTGCCTGTTCTGTCAAATCAGTCAGTGCTGGCTGCAAAGCTTACACAGGACTGAAATGGCTTGGACAGCCCCCAGAATGGGAAGAGAATTTAAACAACATTTGCTACTCCTATATGGTGCGCTACTGTACCTCCGCCCGGTGTGTGGACCGACCAAATAAAGGCATTCTTTGCTGTCAGTGCATTGTGGGTATAAGGAAATCTGTAAAAGCTGCCATATTGGCCTGCTTCAGTCCCCAAATCCTTCCCAACCTGTGCTTTAGTGAACGTTGCTCTGTAACCCTTGTTGGTTGAAAGATTTCTTTGTCTGATGTTAGTGATGCACATGTGTAACAGCCCCCTCAATAAAACTCAAGCCAGTCATATCCTTGTATACCTTAGAAGCACTGCATCAGTAAGATGCAGTGTTCACCTACTGTACAAGAGTGGCTATAGGACAAAAAGTGTATTTATCCTTTTGTATTCAAATGAAGTTATTTTTCTTGGAAATAATGTACAATGTAGATTTTTTGTATTATTGCCTATTTGTGTTACCAGACAATTTATTAATGTATTTAATTCTAATCAGATAAGAGAAAACTATTACTTTTTATTTAGTCCTTTTGTTTTTCCTTTCATTTAATTGTGCAGAGATTTCTCTGTATGGGCAACGTGCTGGCATCAAAGAATATCAGTTTACATATATAACAAGTGTAATAAGATTCCACCAAAGGACATTATAAATGTTTTCTTGTTGCTTTAACACTGGAAGATTTCAAAGAATAAAAATTCCTGCATAAACAGTTCCAGGATGATGTATTGCTATTTCTTAAGGCCTTTTTAGAAAACAAAAAACAAACAAAATGTTTATGATTTTACCACCTAGTATGTGGATGAAACCCAGATTCAAAAGTGGAAATTATATCATAATAATCTTACCTGGCTTTATTGTTACTACTGTCATACTCTTGCAAGCAATTTTAAATGTAAAGGACATCATTTACTTGAGGAAGCTTTCGTCAAATCCTAAGATTGAAAAAGGTATGAAAAGTTGAATAGCTTTCATCTTTGTTCTCTCGATTAATCACAGACATTATTCCAACATCAAGTTACAAGGTATCATAGAAGCTAATCCTTAATTAACTTTTAGCTAGTCTTTATCTTCACTATTTTTGTGGATTATGGCAATAATGAAGTGGATATAACCACAGCTTATATTGTTTCTCCAAAAGCTTGATTAAAATGATATGTTTATATATGTACTAGTCGGCTTAAGAAACTGCAAAACCAGCAGCAATCATAAAAAAGCCAAGATTTAACTTTTAATAAAGTAAAATTCAATATTTAGAAGGAATGTCAAAATATACATCAGTGAGTAGGTAAAAAGTGCTGCTCGAGCAAATAAAGTTTATTTCAAGTATTGCCCAGGGTGTAATAAATTCTTGTTTCTGCCTTTTATTAGGCCAATTACTGAGCGTGACAGAAAAGGATAGCAAGAATAGAGACGCAAGCCAAAACCACAGCAGTGTTTCAAAGACCTGGGAAAAAAATAATAAAAGGTAGCAAGATTGTGTGAATTCATTTCCTGACAATTTTCATCATAACGTTTATAAATATTTACCAACATAATAGCCTAGTGAGGAAAACAATTAATCGGCAAAAGAAAAAATCCTGAGAGAAATACATTCTACCTGGTTGCCTCTTCCAAATGGTGAACAGCCCAGAATTGAGAACACTCTCTTCTCAGATAACCTCCTGCTGCTGAGGAAGCAAGTTTTGCAGGACAGTTCCCAACCTCCCAGAAGTGGGTAGGGAAACCAGGTCTTCTTTTCTAAAAAGAAATAGGATTCTAAAAGAATCCCATGAAGAGGCTGATGACAACAAGCTGGTGCTTCTTCAGGCTGTTGCCTCGACCCTTCATCATGTAGAATGTTTGCTGTTCACTCTGCCACTCTCTTTTGTGGACTACATAAGATAAGGCACAGATAAATTAAGTGCTTGGCTGGATGGCAGTCATGGCCCACATGAGATTGCAGGTATATTTTAGAAGCATGTTCTCGACAATAAAGAGAAAATTATATTGAGCAGACTCAAAGACAAATATAAATGCTAATACAGGTGGCATACAGAGTCAGAGATTACTTATAATTAAGTGGATTTTTGATATTAAAATGTGGAATTTAAGTTTTCTTAAAGTTCTTTAGCACAGACCAATTCAGATTGTGTAATTATTGGAAAAGATGTGCTTTAATTGTCATTATAAACTCAAGGCTCTGTGAAAGTGCTAAGCAAGCATGTTATACATATTTGGTTAGAAGGGATTCTGCCAGCAGTGGTAAAGTATAATGAATGTAAGGTCACAATCAATTCGGCTGCATTCCAATTCCATATACTTATGATCTTCTAAACCAGGGCAGAGTGTATGGCTTTCCACATATTTGGCTACCATTCCATGCATTTTATCCCCCTCATCTATTAATAAAATTGCAGTTTTATACAGTTTTATTCAGTGGCAAGTCTTCTTATCAATCACCCTTTTCTTCAGCTTCATTATTTTTTCCTCTGAACTCCACAGAACTTCACTAATTGAGAATTTTGAGTAACAGGTTTTGCTACTGTATTCCAGGTATATTTCTAAACTTATGCATGCATCTTTGAAAGAGGAGATTTACATCACTCAGCATGGCTTTATCTGCATTTTTTAATTTAATTCAGTGTAAAATGAAGGCAGAACTTGTTCCCCATTTCAGAAGCTGTGAAGAACAACAGATTTATTTTCCTGAACATATGGTAGGATCTCTTCATGATAACATGGAGTCACAGTGTCCGCTTTAGTTTTCACCTGAAAATATAGACCCCTTTCAACATATTTAGGTCTCTTAGAGTTGGTATCCTCTCCTGTGAATGCTTGTAAAATAACAACACGTTCATGATATTGAAAAAGGACAACACAATCATTAACCTAGGATTTTGGTTCTGTATCAAAATGCAGCAAAAGTAATTCCTACTATGGAATTATGATTTTCTATCTGATAATTCATTCCTAGAAGGTTCAACATCCAAGAACTGACCAGGTTGCACATTGCTTAGTTGTCCAGATTATAGCCCAGAGTACAGTGACCTTAAAATTAGCATTCATCATTAGATTGATCCAGTTATATTAGTTCCAGTTGCTTTGCTAAATCAGTCAGTCCTTGTCAGCTTGTGAAAAAGGAGTTTCTAACTAGAGAACTGGTTCTGATCCAGGATCCACACGGGTTTAACATCTGAAAATGGGGCAGCTTATGATAAGGTGCTGCTCCCTGTCAAGGTAACTGCAGAAATTTCTACTTCACACTAGCCATCTTTCTCACAGAGAAATTAAGAGAGAGGCATCTGTCTTAGTGCTACCTAATTGTTTCAAAAACAATCTATCCAAATGGAAAAAAAAATCTAGTCAGATGCAAATTGACCGCAGATATTGCCCTCAAACAATAATTGATCATGACTGAGCCACTGCGAAGTTATTTCAGGTAGTGAACAGAACAAAAAAAATAACGTGCAAAAAACTTCTGAAATTCAGAAAGAGGTTTTCTGCTTACATATAATTTTGTACATCTTGCTCGTAACTCAAAGATGCCAGAGGGATTTGTTATAACCTCATTGGGATTCTAGGTTTATTAAACCATTGAATTAACTAGATTCATCCATGCATACAGTTTATTCACCTGTGAGAAATGTGAGTAATGTTTTTCATAGAATATGCAGGACCAGATTTTCAGGCAACCTTCAGCCTAGCCTTCATGTTTGTCCTTGCAAATGCAAAGTTAGAGATGTAAATATTAAGACATAATCAGTTCATTCCCAAGAAAAACTGTAAGTTTAATTATTTATGGATGCAAATATTTATCCAATAAAATGCAGATCTAGTATTATAAATCAGAAATTTTCGATTAACCAACTTAATACCTTTCCCACCCTCATACAGTATCAGAAAGAAGAGGATTTAAGTATATGCAAAACAAGCAAGTGGAACAGCAGCATTTTGCACCATATGGTGCATTTCATTAAATGAAATGAAAAGTTCATCACCAGTGCAGTATGTTCACCAAGGCACCATTTTTGCCACCATATGCAATAAATAAAATTCCAGTACAAAGCACATGTTTCCCTTTATTGTTTTTCTGGCCATCATTATCTATACAGACACAAACATATAGACAATGAAATCCTGCTTGAGACATTTTACAGTCTCAAAGAGTACAGAGAAGACTAATTTTATGCAATCTAGACCTAAACAGATTTAAAGGCTTCAGGCTTGAATTCCTGCATACATCGCTAGCTAATGTTCATCCCTGAGTAGGACTGGGATAAAGATCACAGTGTGGAAGTGCACTGAATTAGAGTTCCACAGCGTCAGAGAACCAGCAACAGCCTCCTTACAGAAAGCACCACAGGATGGCATTTGCCCTGCATCTGTCAGCAGGGGCAACCACGTCTCAGCCGGGGACATCGCCAGGCTTCACTCCCCCATCAAAAAATGGGCATCTGTGTTTACAGATGTGCACATTCTACTTACAATTGATAAGACACCTGCTATTTACACGATGCTGCCCGATGGAGTTGCTGTACACGTGTTCAAGTCTACTTGTTGTCACTGGCAATACATTTTTTCATAGTAGAAGCAAGCCATTGTTGAGAAACTGGAGTAACAACAGTGTATTCTGGGAAAAGGTCAGACATCGGTTTGGGGACTATGCTTGTTTGTTTTCAGAAAATGAGACTGGTTTTGTTTCTCACATAATGTAATTTTCACTTGATTACCCTGTGCAGGTGTTTGTGACATCTGAGAACAAATAACTAGTAAGTTAATTCTAACATTTATACATCTTAACATGGCCTCTCACAAATTACATCAGTTCAATCCTATATACTGGCAGCCTTTACAGTTCAAGGCTCATAGCAGAGCACTCTTCAAAGAGAAGTAGTATTGGGGATGAAACGGACTTGAGAATTCCTATATCTAAGTGAAAAAACTAGAATATATATACACACACCCCAGCACTGAAGCCAAAATCTCCCTAAACTGGAAGCCTCAGAATTCTAAATAGAAACTGCCTGATTCTTAAAAGTGTTGTAAAGATCAGTAAATTTTTTTAGTTATTTTTTCTTGTTGGGATATCAATTCTTTTGAGATTAAAGCATTCTCTGCATTCAGAAGTGCAACACCACTCCACAAAACAAGCAAAAGCCCATTATGAGATGTAGATCATTCAGGCCCTTACTCTTGACATCTTGTGCAACGCATATTCTAAGTTCCCTGATTTTAAGGTGGCCTTGATCCAGCTGATGCTTTCACATCTCTCAGTGGCAATAATCAGTGTTACCTGAACATGTAAATGAAAACATTTCAAGCCTTGTACATCTATGGAGAACATGGTTTGCTTTGCACCTGCAAATAACTGTAGGTGCAAAATTACTGACTGCTGCCTTTATTATTTTTTTTTATTAGTATTGACAGTACCATGAAACCCCCTTCTAAGGCTTGGGTCTCTATGACTAAATTCTGTAAACACATTGAATGAAGAAATGTATTTGCTTACTCTAACTAAATAAAATACATGGCAAAGCCATTCTTACAAGATTCTTATGACCCTCAAAGTCAAACCACTTCCATTTATCACTATTGAGATACTTCAAAAACCCTCAAAGATGAGACAATAGGGCTGGACTGTTATTCTCTACAGCCTATAAGTGTTCAGATACTTCAGATATCTTTTAATAGAGATGAAGAAACTGTGAACCAGAGAGGTAAATGGAGTTGCCTAAAACAACCCAAAAGAGCAAAGGCAAGGAACAAATTCAACATGCTCAAGCTCCACAGCACGTTGAATATGAATAAAGTGTTAGATTACAAGTATATTGAAAACTTTTTAGTAGCTTTGGTTATAATTGCCACCATGTATAGCATTACTATACATATCATATAATATTCTTAAGCATAACCTATATTACTAATTAGAAAATACTACTTCACTCCTCCTCTTTTTATAATGAGAATCAAACCGAATTTGTTCTCACAAGTGACACACGGGACAAACAAATGTATCCCAAATGGTGTATTCCTTGCTTGAACAGGTCACTATTCTCACTTAACTTCATTCTTCTTAAACTTTATTAAGGGTTATGAACACCAAGGTCATAAAGAAGATAGTATTGGTATACTGGCATTTTAATGAGAACTAATAGCATATAGTGGATGCTAAATTAAAGATGGCAATATGATATCTCATAAATTTTTTCCTAGAGCTTAATATTAGTCACTTTACTGGTAGGAAAATTTAATGTATTTACAAAAATGCACTAATAAATTTAGACCTCAAGCCCAAAAATAACTTAGTTTATTGTTTACTTTTTGTTACTTTTACTGACCTTATGCATAATAGGTCTATTACATTCTTCCTGCAAAACAGGCCATCTAAATACATAACCACCTCAGAGCTGGCAAATATACCAAAAACCAATTAAAACAATACCAGTCACATTTGTGAGTTGAGGTTTGCTCATCCAGTAGAGCTTAAAAGCATTCACACAAAATTAAATTCAAATATTAAAACAAAGTCTTCAGCTGCACACTGTAGAAACTAAAGGTTACTAAAGACATAGACCAGCAAGATCAAGATGAAGTAGAACTAAAAATTTTGTTCTCACTATCAATCAGACACAAATTTTACCTCAGTCCTAAACAGAAGTGTATGTGACAGATATTGGAATCCAAAGGGAAATAAAGCAAAAAAGGGAAAAAAGTCCACTTTTATCAAGACTTACAATATTTGGGGAAAACCCAACACTGGGAGTGTGAAAAGAACAAGAAAACAAGATGTCCCCAGGCTAAAAATATACTAGGGAGAAAGCCAGTCTAGATACTACATACATTCTCAAATCTCAAAGGCACAGAATTTGGCATTGTAATCTCTGATTTGGAAATTGCAGGACTTGAGCCCTGCACAGACAAGACAATCTTCACTTGAGGATTGAGCAGCACACCTCCTGCTCACTACCTGCTGGAAGAGCCTGGGCCTGTCAGCACCACCTCTGCTTTGTCCTTGGCTCAGCTGTGTACTCCACAGCACTAGTCTGGCCATCTACTCGAGGTGTTCATGAAGAAGATGCTTTTCAACACATCACAGACCTCGCTCAGGCCAAAGCAGAGCAAGTGCAGTGCAGGAAAAAACCCCTTTGCCAAGATGTGCATAATGCCAGCAGTTACATCTGCTCTTTACCACACACCTCCAAAATCATTACATGTAAGTCTTATGAAGACATAGAAAATGTGTTCAGAAAAGATTATTTTCCCTCCAGGCCTTCTATTGGCATCTGCATTCACCATGTTCCCCAAGGGACTGAACTGTGCGCTGGATGGCTACACTGACTCTTTTCAATGCATTTCTTGTTAACAGCTCTTACCTCTAATTACCATTGCTTGGTAGGATAGGAGAACTGGCATGTAGAACACTCTGGTAGTTCCATTTATTATACTGCTTTCTTTTGCTATACTACAGCTTGCTTTCTTCCCTCATGTCAGAGTTTTTTCTATGCCCTCATAAATTATATTTATTACTCGCTCTAGAGATCTCCCACAGGCAAAAAGTAGGTGGATTGGTACCTATGAATTAGTCTTGGCACTGCTTTTTTGCCTCCCCAGATCTGGTATAGATTAACAACTACTTTTACAATTCTCTTGTGGAGTAGGATGTAAGGAACGATGACTAAACTATGTAGATTTAGCAGTGAGCAATTTTCTGACAGCTTTCTCTTTTACTGACAATATCCAGTGTCAGAGTATGTCCAAGACTGTACTGAGGTTGGCCTCATGACACTTCTGCAAAGCAGGCAAGCATGCTATTTCCATTTTATTCATGGGGACTGAAGCTTGAAGATGTTGAGACTTACAAAGTCAATTACAGAAAGTGCGATTAATTCTGACACCTCATCCACAGCAATAAGTACTGAGACCTACAGTTCCCTACTTCATCCAAACTACACAAACCTGAAGTTAAATAGTCTTCCATCTGCATGTATTTGCCACCCACTTACTTCAGACTATCTCATCCAAGTCTATTTTACATTACACCTCCCAAAACATTGGAGTTTCAATGTTGTGATATTTAACTCACACATGTGGTGTTGCTGGTTTGAGTTTTTCTCTCTAGTACCTCAGTTCAAGGCCACAAGGAAATCACAACTACTGTTTTGGAAGGGATGTTATATATGAGACAAAATTACTGGAAGCATTTTAATGCTCTAATAAATTAGAAGACATGCACACAAAAAATAAAACATTAGAGCACTAAAATTCTCTTCCAAAATAAAGAGATTGTTATGGGAGGTTTTTCCCCCGTCCTTGTCTGATTTTGTCTTAACTAAATAATTAAAATTCACATAATAACATTAAGACTTTATAAATTAATATATAACATATTTTATAGCTTGAAATACCTATAGCTTAGGCATTTAATTTCTTCTATAAATGCCTAGATACTGACACAATTAGGTTTTGATACATAGATATTTCTGCTTACTGGAAATCTGGTAGCAAAAAGACTATATTTTGAATAGGCTCATAAATATATATTGAATTTAATTTTTTAATACACAAAATCCATTTTCCTATTGTTTAGTTGGTTTGCTAGCTGCTTGAGAGAAACATTTCCTCTAAATATTTTTGGTTTGTACAAGTAATTAGTCCATAAATCAGTACAATATAATATGGCAGAGATTACCCTCAAGCCAATAGAGAATAACTGACTAATAGTACTCACCTTCTTCATAATTCAGCTATCTCCAATGTCTCTGTATTTTCTTATGTTTTCAAACATTGTCTTGCCACTTTTTTCTCTCTTCTGTTTTTCAAATATATAAACCAGTTTAACCAATAAGCATAATTTTTATTAAACACCAGATTTTTTCTGTTTTAAACCAAGTGCAGTGGGCTGACAAAGTACATAAATAAACAATAACTAGGTAAGCACAGAGTAATCACTTTGATTCTTTAGTAGGAATTCTTACATGCTTTCCATTTTCACATTATTAGGGCCATTTACTGATAATAAAAATGTGCCAACTCTCAAGCAAAAAATGTCTCTAAGAGGGGAGACAAAAAACAGCAAATGTATAATTCCTGTAACAGATGTCAAAGTCTAAATTAGAAGGCAGTTCAGAATGGCAACTACATTTTAAAAGAAGTGTAAGCAACTGCTGAACTTAGAGTATGTACTTTAATAACACCAAAGTCTCCGTCAGTGTATTTTTGTCTTCCTAATCTATAATGCCAACTTTATTTTCCTTAAACAGCTTTAAATGGCTAACAAGAGGTAGGATTGCTCTGGGGCAGCATCACTTGGGAGCTGCATGCTCTTGGTCAGCCAGCCCTCTACAACTTTAAATTAAAAAAAAAAAACAACACAAAAACCAAAGAAACAAACAAATGAAAACAGGCATGGCTTTGTCATTATTGCTGCAGACTTAAGTTTCTGAGTGGTAATTCCTGTGTGGCAATTAGTCGGCAGTCTTAGAACAGCTGCTGATGGAGATCTGCACATTGATGATAACAGGCTATCAAGTTTGGGGTTTTTTCCCAGCTGTCAATCTTAGCAAAGGAAGACAAGGGGAAGTGGAATGAAGATGAGCTAGCCTTGCATATCTCAAAACCAGGCCTCAGAGAAGGAGCAAATAGACTTAAAAAACAGCATGAGAAAACACAGAACTTCAATGTAAATAGTGCTTCTATCCTGCTGATAATCAGGATTCATTCCCCAGGGACTGACCAGTTTTGCATTCATTAACAACCTGCTCCAGTATCCACTAAATGCAAAGGAAAGCCTCACCTTGATTTCCCACAAAACAGAATCAGGTTTTAAATTAGATTGAAAAATAATTTCAGGAAAGGAAAAAGTAATCCCTTAGGCATTATCTCTCTGATCCTACTATAATCTGCAGCATTTGTACCTTTCCATGTACTATTCATTGTGCATTATTCTATTGCAGCACTTATATTATTCTCATTTGAATGTTTCCAGAGACCCAGCAGTTCTGGTGACAAATGTCTTAATTTTAGAAGCTGGTCTGTATGGCAAGCACTACTTCTACCCAAAAGAGAAAGGAACTCCCTAGCTCAAGCTGTTTTCACCAACAATTTGTTTGCCAGGAGCACGTTTTGCTGTTTAATCTGTGTTAACATTTTGTTCAGAGTTATCCTAACTGGCATGTATTCTATCTGATAAACATCTCCTCTTTTCCCTCACGGAAACATTATTTATTTATGACATTATTGTTACAGACAACTAAACAGCCAAGAGGGAAACACATTTGCTTTTCTACAAATACCTGCACATGCTGTTAAACCTGCATCATTTTTCTTTCAGAAACATTTAAAACTTGGTAAAAGGCTTCCTAGCATGTCTCTGGTGTCCACTGAGAACAAGGAACAGAGACAGACACATGCAGCAGTACAAAATCAGCAAGGGTTCAGGAGAACATGGGGAAAATAATGACATTGAAGGTTGTCAGGCTGATATATGAAACCTTCTCCTTTCCGGCCCAATTTGTCATGACTCCACGACTAAGTGAACTAAATGGACCTGAGATAAAATGACTCAAATCAAGAGCTGCTTTTGTTCATGTTCTCTGTATCTTGCTAGCTACTATATTATTAGGAAACCAGTACCCAGACATACACACTGTGAGCCAACACCAAATGATCTGTGTTGGAGGTCACAGTGTCCCCAAAGCTGCTTCATGACTAACACTAAATGAAGGAGAAAATAGTATAAATCAAAATTACCAAAGTGCTTGAGAAGCAGAGAGTCTCAAATTCCCTCTCACTTCACCAGTTAGTACACCACATGTAAATCCTCAGTGACAAAAACACATTCATTTAATGAAGGACTCAAAAACCTACATCTGTTTCATAAACTACACTGAAAGTTGTAATGAGTCATCAATTTGAGTCACTACTCAGCACCAGATTGGGACTGACCCTCTCCCACATCTTTGAAATACCTATTCCATCCACAGTCTGTACTTTTGCCAGCAAAGGAAGATTTGAGTGTCTCCATTTAGTTTTCTCACTGTTATTCCTGCATGCTCTGTGTCTCAAAGCACAAGCTTCTTTACAACATAGATGTCTTCAAACCAGGTGACACATTTCAAGACATAGCACATATCCTCAATTACTTTTAACTGACACATCCTTGAATCTTGTCACACTGGGCTAGGAAGGCTAGTCTCTGCAAAAAGGCTCAAGTTCAAGGAGGAAAATAACAAAACCTGGAAGAAATGGAAGGTGTAGAGTTTAGACAAGCTGGACAAAGGTAATCTTTAAAAAGAGACTGAACTATAGGTGTATCATATAAATAATACACACTGGAATTATGTAGCTGGATATACATCTGGGCTCACGTGCTTATAGTATTTGCTAACCAAAGATTTTATACGACTTTCCAAATATTTCAATTCTGTTACACAAAAAAGTATTTGCACACTATGTGAACGCACACAGATAATAACCGTGTTTAGGTAACTACCCACCTCCTCATTTGCAAATTACTTTCCAAGTTAAATCAACCTTATCCTCAGTACTTTTTTACAGCGTAAGGATGGTTTTCTGCCCATTATTTGCTTCTTAGTATAGAAGATTTAGAGATGTTCTGAAGCCCTCATCAACAGAATCTGTTTCATTGATATGGTCCTTTGCAGCAGAAAAAAAAAGCAATGTACCTTGGAAATATTAAATACAAGAGTCATCAAATACTCTTTTCCACCCAAAATGATAGCTGCTGCACATAAAGGCATGACGGCACAAGTGCAAGACAAAATTTTGTGCAAAATCTGAGTGTATACCCTCAGTCTGTGACATTTTTATGAACCAATGTCTCTGGCAGTCTGAGCGTGTGCCTTGACCAGTTATTAAAACACAGAAAGAAAGGGGTGCCCACCTTTGCAACCAAATCTGCCCCTCTCAGAGGCGGAGCCTGTACAGGGCAGAGAAGCCACTGCATCCATCCCCTGTCAACCAGGGACCTCAGAGATCACCATCAGCAGCCCAGAGCAAGGAGAGGTGAGGTGTGGAGAGCAAACACATGGATAGAGGGCTAGTGAAAAGGTCAGTAATGTGAACAGCAGAAATTAGGATTATTAGCAAGTCAAAGGGGAAAACAGATATACTTTTAAAAAACATCATAAGCAACATACAGTAAACAATTTTTAGTTTAGCCCCTAATTAAAATTTTTTACTGCACACCATTGCTCCCAAGAGTAGGTCAGGTTCTGATCAGTGAGTCCTGCCTGCTTAATGTTTCTCTGCTAAATTAAAAGAGCCATGCAGCTAGTCTTAGAAAAACTCAAAAACAACAACCCCACAACAAACAAACAACAACCTTCCCTCTGCCTCTGCATAATCCAGAAAAAACAGATCTTGTTTCTGACACACCTTAGAACTTCCTAAAGTTCTCAGAACAGTGCTGAACAGAGGGGGTACTATTTATAATGCTGCCTTAGAACTGTATGTTGGTTGCATTTTCAGACTCATTATTCATACACGTCCACTTACAGCTGATGTCACTGGGGCCATTGACTCAAAGGACAACAGGGCAAGCTCCAAATCCTTGCATTCAGTGACAGAACTCGGCACTGTGCAGACTTTCTTCCTAATCATGTCTTAGCACAAAACAGGAAGGGCTGAGAGTTTTAAATAATTCCAAGTAAAGTGGGTACCAAAGCCTTTGGGCTTCAGAAAGTACCGATTGTCTGGCTTTTTTCCTTAGCTGCCTTTGAAAATGCATGATTTAATCATTACCTTCATCATCACTTTTACTCATATATATACAGACACGTGTGCACAGTACTCCAACCCCCAGCACTGCTCCTCAGCCTGACATCTTGTGGCTGTGAGGAACACAACACTCTCCTGAACCCAACATCCACCACCCAGACATGCATAAGCATACAAATGTCTGTATAATTTAGGCAAATACAAAGCAGGTCTTGAGCAATGCAAGACAATTATATCATTTAATTAGATGTGATGTGGTGTCAGCATCATGTTCTGATAAGACAAAATGGCAAAGAATTGTAAAGGCAAACCACACTTAATGTAGACCTTTTGTAGTTCACTACAGCAGATGATATATTGCTCAAAACTATAAAACTATCTCATCTGAAAAAAAGAATTTTCAGGGTATTTTCAGTTGTTCTTCTGTATTGTCAAGTATTACTTTGATTTTTTGCCACAGGAATGAAACCACTCCTGCTGCAAGAGCAGAACATGAGTGCAGCAGACAACATGAGGAAATAAGTGTCTAACAGAGTGGTTTTGCCTATATACACAGGCACGGCATGGGTACAGGCTAGCAGAGGGCAGAGGGGAAACACCCATTCTGTGAAGAGTAACTGCCTTTTCCAAAAAATGTTGGTCTATTGATTCATTTTCAAGAAAAATAACTTCAAACTCAGGGGAAGAAAAAGATTCTTCCTTCTAGGAGGATTTGCTGTGCTGCCTGAAGAGGTTTTATACTCACCTCCTGCTCTCCTTTAGTGGCATAGAGATCAACAATCAACAACAAATAATTCGTGCAGTTTGATTAGTTTCTGCACCAGATGTTCACACATATATTCACATCTCCCCAATTCTTTGTCTCCAGCCAAGAGTGTGTGCAGCTGGTACTTCTATAGTCAACACCAAAGCTATTTAACAGAGTTATTAGCAGGAGGGTTTACATTATGGATCCCACCACTCCTCTCTTAGGGGTCTGCAAGCAGTTATCATCACACTCATTATCTTCAGAGAGAGCCAGAAAACACCGCTGGAAATTTTTTTTCTACTTTGTTACAAACCTGCTCTTTCACCTCTTCCAGCCTACAGTTTCCATTTAATTTCCTTGCTGGTACTATAACACTCTGCAGCTGTTCACTGACCACCTCAGAGTTCTCATTCTTTGTGAAACAGATTCCAGTGACGAACAATTTTAAGAAGAACCGCAACAAATAAGAACCTCTGCTTGCTTGTTAATTAAGCTTTAATGACCACAGATTTCAAGAAATGGCAACTACAAAATTGCATCTCAATGTACCACTGACTGAATAAACCTCAAAGGGGGACATGAGTGTTCCCAGATGAAAACAACAGTCACAGGTTCAGGAAAACTCCCTGAGGGCAAGGACTGGCTGGAAAACCAGCTCCCCAGCTTTCACAATACATTACATTACAATAAATTACACCTTCTGTTTATTTTTTATAAAAAGATTCTTACTTAATACTGACAAGAAAGCTTCCACAGCCTTTGAGTTCTGGGGTTTGTTCTAATTGCTCTGCTTGCAAGTGTGAGGCTTCCTGTAAGATGCAGAAATTAAAAATTTACTACCCATTCATACCTTATTAAGACAGAAATTATATGTATTTGCACTTCTAGGAACTCAGTATCTGTGAGAATTTTGCAGCCAGTTTGTCTTCACAACTTCTGTGCCCTGTTGTAGAAGACACACATGTGGGATTCTTTCATGAAGGATTTATGCTTTCTTGACGCAAATTAAAGGTGATCTGAGGTGGAAACGTGCTGGTGGAAGCATTGCAGTAACAGCTGGGAAGAAATCATCTTGTATACCCACAGTGCTGCCCATGGGGATTTTTTGCCACTAGGTTCTCAGTGTGTACATCTGAGGACCATCCTTTCCATATGGATGATCACTTGGAAAATAGTGTTAAAGATGAACAAAGGGCTATGGTTATCAGCTGAAAGCTGCTACTTTCCAAAAGGGACATTTTAAATATTTAGATGCCAAGTTATCTAGATGCCTTATGCTAAATGCATAAATAAGGAACACTGCTTTTAGAAGGCAAGGAACTGGTCAGTAATCATGTGATTTGAGAAGAGGAAAGGGTCTGTACACACCCCTGAAGTTCCTGTAAAGAGACAAGCTGTGGTGCTGCACTGTACCCACACAGGAAGCCTGGGTGAGTGCTGACAACAGACTGCCAAAGGACAGCACGGCCTGGACAGGTACTACTAGGAATTCAGAAGGTACATAAAAGTACAACACATTGGTAAGTATCCAGAGGGGTCTGGGACATGCTTCCCGCAAGCAGCAGAGCGAGATGCACAAAAAATTAGCAAATCCAACCCTCTCACTCAGAAAGGCACAAGTTGAGGATCTCTTCAGAATGGAAAGGATCTCCTCAGAACAGAGAGGGCAGCAGGCATCATCTAAGTCCCCTGAAGCTTTAAAGGGAAGTTATGGGTCCAGCTTGCTCAGGTAATTATCACATTGTTCATTGCTGGCTTGGACTTGAAATGTCACAATGTTTAACACTCTCCTGTGGTGACTGGTATCCCAGTATAGAAACCTTGTGTAAGACCAGGCAGAAAACAAAAAGGACTCACAAAGTAAAATCATCCATTGTTTGCCTTCTCCTTGTTGAATGAGGTTAAAAGAGGGCACAACAGCACAGAATTAGAGGCAAATTATATGGCTAACAATGCCTGTATATTAATCATTGAAAGTAGAATTACAAAACACGGGCATCTGTATTTAGCATGTTTTTCTGAACTTTCCTGTGTCCTGCCACCAAATTCAATGTAGCCACAATTTTATCCAGAAAAATGTATCAGGTCAAACTCCACTACAGAATGGAGGCCTGCCAGATGTTAAGACATGAGGAACACTACATACTTCAGTATTAAAATAAATAAAAAACCTTTGCCATAATAATTTTTCTCTTCATAGGAAAATAAAATACATCTGCATCATACCATTACAGTAGCTTATACCCCTCCCCCCTGCACAGCTCACTGTAACTCTCACTCTTCTTGTTACAACAGAGAAAACACCAGAGACTTTTTCAGCTGCATTAGTGAAACTGGATTTTCAAGGCTCCAAAGATGCAGAAATGACGTGCAATTCCCGAATGCATCCAAAATCTGGCCTCCACGTCCAGTGGCAACGAAACAAAACAAAGGATGTTTTATTGTGTCCCAAATCATTCTTGAGAGGTAACAAGTGAAAGCAAGCATAACATAAAAGCAAGGAGCACAGCAGGGTCGAGAAAAGCAAAGGATATCTTGCACAAGCTGAAACGGTGCAACAAAACATCATTTGGTCCCTGCCTTCCAGTAATCAGAAAGCTCTGTCATCACAAATGTTTAGGGAGACTATATGGGAACAAAATGCTCTCCCTTCCACCCACCTTCAGCAAGCTCATTTCAGTCAGTTATAATACATAAACATAAAAAGTCTTCAATAAAACCAGGAGAGAGCAGATGTTAATTATAGCAAAATCATATCAAAGCCAGACTGAAATTTAATTCGGTTTTGCATGATTCTTTCAGCAGCATTCCCACACAGTGCAAACTACAGGACATGCAAACCCTTACCACTTGACGAAGATACATGTAGACTTGCCCATCCTATGTAACCAAATGTCACCTCTGTAGTTATTAGCAATTGTCCTTAAGCTAATGCATCATATGTCTTTTTGACAAGAGTAATGGCTGGGTTCTGACAAGGAATAATTGCCATTTCATTGGAAAATGTTAAAATATAACTGAAATCAAAGTTGAAATTATTAGTCAAAAATGTAGGAGAGATGACAGGAGTGTGTAACTTCACTGGAATTATCAGTAGTTTGACTGGCATTGCTTTAGCTCTAACAAGCATTCAGTACAGTACAAGCCACTAGAGCAAATGGAAATGGTAGTTACAGCGCTTTGAGACTTGGGGTGCCCTCAGTGCTTAAGGGCTTCAGTGCTAACCAGAGAACAGCCATGCTCCTAGAGTGTTTCCATTCCCAATAAATCTAATGCTTAGTGGCCTTATTCTTCAGTTTTAAACTAATTTTAAACTGTCAGACTATTGCAAACACTGAAGCTATACACACTGTACCAAAATGAGGAATAAGGCTATGTCCCTCAGGGTGACCTGCTGTGCTCCTTCAGCACACCCTTTCTGGGAAGTAAAGAAGAGGTCTGAACAGTAAGTGCTGCAAGTCTCTCCTTCCAAATCTCAGACATTTGCAGTATGCCACTGTCTCACTTCCAGTAATGGAAATTAAACTCTCTAAATATTCCAATCAATTACTTTTTGATTTACTGCCTTCCATGGCATTTTCCTCTTTCATTTATTGGTGCACTTGACTTGTATTTCTTACAGGGACATTGTGTGCTAAAATTATATGTCATTCTTTTAAAATGCCTCTTTCTTTCTAGTATAAGTTTAGGCTGTACCCTGCAGAGTGCCCCTGAACTGATCTTTCCTTTCCTCAGTCCTAGCAGCAATCTCTGCCTCTCCACCTAGCAATTCTTCCACTACAGCTATGATTAGAATATTGATCAAAAGGTTCTCCTGAATCCTATCCCTATAGGACTGCATTAAGCATAACAAGTTAACAGACAAACATTTACAAGACTTGTGTCTGATCTCCTACACTCAAATTCACTGGTTGTAGTCTTTGTCTCCTCTTGAGGAAAAATGGATTCAAATCATGAGTGGACTTTGTCCACCTATCTGCAGTCCTGGGCAATCCAGACTTTGGGATCGTTCTTTCTACACAAGCCAAATCATTGTCAAACAAGTCAGAAGACCCTTGTGCCAGCTGTAGGGCAAATGACTGATGGAAATATGATTAGACCAGCTCTTCAAAACCCACTGACTTATGGATCACCTTACTAATCAACTGTTACCTCTTTTGCCATAGTTGGAAACTTAAATGTTTTCCTAAATGAAAATTTTAAATATCTCTTTGCATTCTACCCAATCTTTAAAATACTCTGTCATTCAGACCGATTGCTTCATCACTGGTACTCACAGAGACAATTTTTCTTGCACACACAGAGATCTCACTGCAACCCACACAAATACATGTTTTTCTTCAGCAATAGATTCTCCAAATATCTAAATCAATCAATTTCCAACACTATTATGCAGAGGGAGACTTTAAAAGGGAAAAAGTCTTTGGGATAGTAATCTCTTCATTACAAGGATCTATTTTTTCCCCATGTAAAACCATTGCAAAATATATCATTAAGCATGACGTTACCTGTTCTTAAAGTACCAGAAAGTAATAAGGAAACCATGCCTACGCTGTATCAATGACTCATGAGGCCAAAGGAAGTGACAGGGTGGGAATTTTCTGAAATTTTAATTAAACCTAGGAGAATCAATAAAACCATTTGCTTTGTTCTAGCACTTGTTTTTAGGCAATAATATCTTCATGCCACTGCTTGTTTAGTTATATTAGAAATTACATGATCCGCTCAGCTGCAAGAACACTATTGATTTGTATGTAATACCAGGGAGAAGTACTGACTATTTACAAGGAATTCATAGTTACTGTGGATACTGTAAATAAACAGTCACGACTGCAGTATAGTATATCTGCAAGCCCCAAAGGAAGCATGCTAAACACATCAGAAGTTCATACAGCACACCACGTTCTTTGTGAGGTAAGAAACTTTACAAGTCTTGCAATATAAATAACACAAACCACAACAAGCTTTCCAACAGCTCCTAAGAGGAAGATTAGGGAAAGGGAAATAAGAGGAAAATGAAAGAAATTTGATAAACATGATCACTTACCATTCAGACAGCACTCAGCTGTGTTATCCTTTCTGTATACCTACTAGAAATTCTCAGGTACGTGCAGAATCTAAAACCATGAAAGCACTTTAACTACTAACCAAAGAGCTCTCACTGGTCCAAGACACTCCATGGAGCATCACTCACTAGTCAAAAGTTTTCTGTCACTGAAAGAATGGTCGGTCCTTGACCATTTCTGTCCATACTTAGAGGAAGGAACCAGTCACTGCAAGTAGATCTTTGTCACAACCATTATCCCGGAGAGTTTATAACTTTTTCTATATGGGATTTAAACAGAACATCTTAGTAATCTTGTTGACTTAAAATCCTTGTCTGCAATACCCATAAATTGCAGCTTCCCAGCAATATTCATAATGTCTTTAAAAGCAAACATTGGCTTGTCCGAGACTACTGTAACAGCAGTATCATGTCTCCCTGGTTCCATTTAAGTCACTGAAATTGCCTGAGCATCCATAGCCTTCAACTGTCCAGTTTTGAACTTCTCTTCACCTCGTTAGTGCATTACATTTCTACAAATAGATCTACAGCTCTTTGGTCCTGTTAACCACGTTTGTGGTTTTAGTATTTTTGGACTGAGGTGTAAGCTTAGTTTAAACCTTCTGACTTTGTTACACAGGGGGTAGTTGTTGACTATCTTTTATTATTATGAAAGTAGGTAGGTGGAGGGTTGCATTTTTAAACTAATGATACTAACATGTTTAATAAGACTGATGTTCACTTCTCAATTTCAATAATTCAGGAACAGAGAAACAGAGCAGTATCTTTTCACCTAACAGGGCTTTGTTGCCCTGTGAGTAAGTTGTAACTGAAGACATGTGAAAATACTTGGGTTTCTTCTGCATAAACCCCAAGCAAGTAATACTAAACAGGGAGAAGGCAGTCACAATTAATGCTTTTCGAACTTTTCACCAGATTCTTCATCCCAGAGAGTTTTGTAAAAACAAAAAAAAAAAAATCAGGTATCCAACTTCCAGAAAGTTGTTGTCAAAGCATTTCCATTAATGCACAACAGAGCTGGGTAAAAGCAATAGATCTTGATTTTTTACTTCTGGCACTAGGATTATTGTTAGGAACTATGGGTTAGGAATGCTTACCTCCCACTGCAGTAAGTGAGGTTGAGGTCTCTGTGCAACTTCAGGGTTATGTCTTTCCTGCATGTGATACAGAGATGCTGACTCCTCCCTATGCACTAAGATCAGTTTGCTTGAGATGCAGCTGGAATATAGTTTTCTGGACAGTTATTTTATGTGATTGCCAGAGAACTATGAGTTAACTCTAAGACACAGCCTCAGGCACTATCACTGCTAAAACTCACGCAGCTGAATAATTCTCAAGAGCACATCCTGACTGAACCAGACGGCTTCAGTTTGTACCAGTCAATGGTACAAACCAATGGTACCAGTCAATGGTTTTGAGAATGAAAGATCCACAGTTACAACTGAACTTATCTGTTCTGGTCAAGCTTGACTTTCTTCTGAGGTTGTTGGCTATATTCTACATCCTCTGTGATATATGCTTCAGATAATTTTTTCATCTCAGAAACTTAAAAGAAAATATGATTCCAGTATTATTCTAGAAAGTGCAATAGTGAATTCTGATCTTGAAAGTAATCAGATACATTTAAAGGGTATTTCAGTTTAAAATTTCCCCCTCTTATAACAATAATGTAATAAAATATGTTGTATTTTAACAACATATTTTTTGCATGATCACAATGGATCATTTAATTAGAACTGTACAAAATATTCTGAAATAATATACCACCTCTGGAGAGTTCCATTACTCAACAGAATGTTGTTAAAATGAGTGTTCACTTCCCTCTTACTACAAACTCCCTCCCAGCCTCACAAGAAACCAAACTCAGTGTCCTATAAGCTCCTACATTAAAAAAGTCACCACTGAGTAAGTGATATGGTAATTCTACTTTGAATTCTGTTCTTATCAAAACATGCAATACAGAACATGAAAATTTTTCAAAAGAAGTAAAAGAAAAATACAATATATACCAGAAATGCTCACTTTCAAAAAAACAGAGAAAACGTGGATTATACTTGATAAAGTGAGTGTTTTGCCACTGAATTTGCTACTACCTGTATTTCATAAGGTTTCTTATATTTATATATATGCAGCATGTTTGTTACTGTGCTCGAAAGCATTCTGAGAGCTGCTTTATTGTCTATACTTCAACAAGTTAAAGTAAGTGCTCTACTAAGCATTTTTGACACTGACTATGTGAAAAAAAAGTTACATGTTTCTTGCACTCATAAGTATAATAAGAAACCACTGCCCAAGGCAAGGTACACTCCATGTGAAAACAACACAGGCTGGCAAAAAGCCTCTTGGTACTGCTTCCTAAAACAGGGATGAGGGATTGACTGAAGTGTTCTTTTGTTCATGTCATTAGAGGAGAGGGGGAGGAACAAAGGATACAAAAAAGCATAAGAAATCAGGGAAGTACTATACACGCAGAGAAGAAAGTAAAAAATGAGATTAAAAGGGTGGGGTTTTTAAACAAAGGATTTGCCAGAAATGTCTGTCTCTGGAAAGAAAACTTATTTTTGGTCTGGAAAATGGCAAAATCTGTACACTCTTTTAAGTATAGTGGCTGCACCAATGAAATACTTGATTTTTTCCCCTGAATTTCTCCTCCTAGAAGCAGGAAGATTCTCAATACTGGCTAACCACATAGAAGACAAAGAATATTCTGTATGCACAGATGAACACACTATGTCCCATAATCTTATCACACAGATATAGCTATAACTTCAGTGTCTAGATATCACAGGGTTTACAATTTATTACAAAATTAATAACAGAACAAATCCTGACATTTTGCCAACTCTTCGTAGGCAAGGCGGAGCCACACAAGGACCCATTAATATCAGCACCAAAATAAGCAGCCACATCAAACTCAGTCTCAAGTGAAGCAGAACATGTATATGCTCCGAACACCAGTCACATTAACAGCTTCTGGATTTTGAACCCATGTTCATTTTGTAAGTGGACACTGCCTAAACTCCAATGACACCAGGAAGAACAGTGTCAAACTGTATGTCAGTTGTTCTCTGGGCACATCCTGCTGTACCACAGGTTAATCATTGTCACTTCATGCAGCCACATATCACATGGTCTATTAATTATTACTTAATGTCACTACACTACTAGATTGTTTGATGAATTCTATTAGTAATTAGAACTGCTCATGCAGTGACATTCAAATAAAACTTTTCTCTTCACAGTGCACCCCTGATGAAGAGCCAGAAAGAGAAAATCCCTACATTTATTACTTCTTAGCAACCAGATGCATTTTATTTGTACTACAAATAAAACTTCTGGTTTTTGTGCCTGTTGATTCATTTCACTTTTAACCACAAAATACTAATGACAATCCAAAAATTGAGTTCTGAATTCAGCTGCATGTAAAACAAACCATTGCCTCTCTTTATACACATTTAGAAGAGAAAGAAAGAATGTCATGCCAAGAGGTAACACTGTTATTTATCTTGAAAAGGTCAGAAGAGAAAAAGATACCTTCAGACACAAGCTAGAATTAGTCTTAGCACTAGTATCCAATCATTTGACTTTATAAAAGAGTACAGTCAAACTGATTATTCGTTTGCCATGCTCTTTTATGGACAGATTTCAATATTATAGTACCTCTGTCCAAGAACTGAACGAACAGGGTTTCTTCTACAATAAATGAAGTCTATGATGATTTGAGGGAAGGATACTTGAAGCAAAATCATATCTTTCTCACATCTTCTATATGACATTGGTTCAGAGCTGAGTACCTGAGCTACCTTCCTTGTTAACCTTCCCTGAAATTAATGCATATTTAGGAAAAGTTTTGATTTTGACAACCCTACGTATGTTGTGGCAACAGTGTGTTCTATCAAAAATAAACCTGTAAACTTGCAATAATGCTCTTTAGCTCATGCCTCCCACCGTGAACCAAGTCTTAAAGACTGTGGTTCTACAGCATTTTTACACTATGAGCTAAACTGCATCTCCTGAACAAACTGTTTTAATTTATAAACTTTCAAACTCTGTGCATATTCAGCAGCCTGCTAGCTCTATGTTGGATGTTCACCTTATTACCTTTCATATATCTTTTCCTTTATATATTGGGATAACATTTCTATGGGTTGTTGATAAACAGCAACGGTTGATTGAAGCATTGCACAGCTGAAAGGCAATTACAGACAGGTAATTCTTCCAAAAGAACACGAAGTATGGATCTTGGCTATCTTTAACTATGTATAAACTATCCCTGACAAATACTTAGCTAACCACATCTGAAAAACCTACAGAGACTTAAATACTTATGGGATTGGACAGGTTGACTTGTACCACACCTCAGCTGTATTTTATAACAGAGAAGCGAGAAAAGTTAGGAGAGATCTTTGTATAACACATGGTAACAAAGTGGGGATCTCCTGGCACATTCCACATTGCTAAAAGCTGCAAGCTACAGGAACATTGATTGTAAAACTACCAGAAAAAATGTTTCTTCAACTACACATATGTCCATTAGCCTTCTGCATGAGTAAGAATTATAATCCTAGAAACAATACTGTCTCTCCTTGAGGAAAACTTTTAACTGCTTTGGGAAGAAAAGACAGATAATTGAAGACAGATTTGGAGAGTTATCTGGTAAGACTGGAACCAAGTGCAAGGGTCCTTGATTAGGACCACATTAGCAAATGTTTTCCCATACAGAAACATTAGAGAATTGCCATTTCCAATCAATGCTGTCAATAGACATTAAATATTTTGGGATATCATTTAGAAAATTTATCAATACCAGTTTGTTTCTACCACAAATAGTATAGTATCAACTTTTTACTAATTGGTTTCTGATCTTCTCTATTTCTGTTCTTCCTAAAGCCACATATTACACTATTAGTGTAAAAAACCAGTTCTGAAAGAAGAAAACCAGCCTCGTTCCCCTTGGCAAACAGCCACCTCTGAACCTGCCATTTGTTGTAACTATAAGTTTACTTAAGGTCGGACTGCAACATTTTAAAATGAACTCAGTATTTTCCAAAAAGCATGTTATCAGTAGAAAATCGTAACCCAGAAAAAAATCACCAATAACTCAGACATTTCATGAAGCTTATTATACAAAATCTAACTTCTTAGTCATGTAAGCAGCAGAGATCCTTATAATGAATGGGCAGAATACACTACAGCAGATCAAAAATTATAAAACTAAATTAGAAACCCGAATCTCATTTGCTATAAAAACAAATAGCTCTTTGTTCTTCAAAAGGAAGTTGCTAAGATAATGCGATGAATCACCCTTTCACAGTCAATTTTTGATGCTTAATCCTTTCTATATTTCTATTAGCTAATTACACATGCATCATACATTTCAATATTTTGCAAAAAAGTGGGTGTCATTAACATCTCATCTCACAGCTTTATCAAGTTAAATGACTCAAAACTACCCTTCCTCCATATAGTGGACATGGAGGAGAGAGCCAAAATTCCACAGCACATTTCAAGAAGGCAAGGACCTCTCTTGAAGCAGCTTGCTACAGGACCTCACATCACACATGAACACACACAGCATCTCCACCTGTTGCTTTCCCTTTACGTCTCCTCTACTGGCTCTGCCCAAGGTGGTGCTGAGCTTCATCATTCCAGCTCTTACAGTCTCAGGTTTCAGATCTGTGACAAAAACAGTGCTGACAACTTGCTGAGGATTTAGCTGTTGCTGAACAGTGTTGCAGAGAATCCAGGCTTTCTCTGTTTCTTACTCTGTGCCAGGCCCTCCGTGAACAGAAGTTGCCAGGGGACATGACGTAGATGACTCAAACTAACCAAAGAAATACTTCATGTCACATAATGTCATGCTTAGCAATGAAATGGAGAGGGAGGGAGTGCTTCCTCTGTCACTCAAATGAAATAAGCAGTGCTCTGGACAGAACAACTTGAATTCCAGACAAAAATAGTAATGTAAAACTCTCATTAGCCCAATTTCTAGCAAAGAGACAAGAATTAACAGAAACAAATATTTTTGCACTGAACATCTAAGTCAGTGGACTGAGGCTGGGCATTTTGTATAACCAAGCACCACTTTCTCCAGACAGCACCTCTGCCTTCACCCTTATAAACTGCTAAAACCTTGAGAATTGTCCTTCTCTTCTCCTTCACAGAGCATCTCAAATTTTCCTGTGAGGCAAAGGCGCAAGGAATCCTGGTTGGCATCATTTTTCATTGTTCAAGACGGATTTCTTTTTTTTTCAAGCTGAGATTTTCAAATAAGCTTCTAAGCCTTACAACTGGAAAAATTATTCAGAACACAGTCACAAGTGGTTCTTATGCCCTAATTACGGTGCTTTTTCAATTTCTCACCCATCAGAGGACACACACCTCTTCTTGCTTATAAGGGAAAGGAGAACATCTGTGACCAAGTGTGATATTGTTAACAAGAGAATTTAATTGACACACATTTTTGCATCCTGCATTAGGTGTGACTCTAAGTTATGTGATATGTTCATGGGTGACAGGAAAATTAGGCCTTCCATCTGCAGAGATGTGTAAAGGCTTCATTAAGTTTAATAATTATCTGTTAGAAGGGCAGTTCCACAAGAAAATCTCTGTTACTGAAAAATAGAAGGGACACCAAAAAACAACATTGCAATTGGATCATCACTGACCTTGCTGAACTAATTCACCTGTCCAGAAATAATTTTATAAACCTATTAATAATGAATATTACATTGTAAAAAATGCCTGAATAGGTTACATCATGGAAAGGTTATCAAGTAGCCCACGAAATTAGACACAGACTGCATTTTCATACAAGCTCAATTCAGCCTGAATTTGTATGTTAATCTACATATGGCTGAGGGAGAGAAAAGGTGGAAGAAAAAAAACCTTGCTCTAAAAAAGATACATAAAATGTCTTATGAACCACTTCTTTTCAATCAAAAAAACCTACTAATATCTTTGTCAAAAATCCGTAGTATATGACTGATTCCACAATGTAGTCTATAGCTTAAAAAAAAAATAAAATAAAAATTAAAACAAACAAACAAACAAACCAGATAAAACAGCGCCTTCCTGGATGTGGCACAGGGGCAACAAGGCAAATTATCCTGACAATGAAAAGGTCTCAGGGAAAGTTATACCACCTGTTTACATTGACAGCTTAGTTTTATAGCTAAATAAGGATTATATAAATCTGGAAAACCAAAACAGAACATTATCAACTTCTCACAATGAGAAGGTGGTGAGACAAACGAAGCGTAACCTTCATATTAGCCAATTACATGTTTTGACACATACCATTAAACAAAAAAAATTAATCTGTTTATTATATTTAACATATTTACAAAATAGTACAAATTAAAGTACTGTAACTCCACTAATGCATGACAACAAAACCTCCATACAGGCAAAAGCAGTACATGAAAGAGACACTCCAGAATATTTAGGAAGTCTTTGGTACTCAAAATATGGTTTAAGATGCAGCATTAACTCAATCAATACAGGGCATTAAACACAGACTATGATATGCAGATTAATACCACAAAAGTAAAGTTCACCTATGGCTTTCATTCTTCTCAAAGGGTGACTACTGGACTCAGGAAAAGCTTAAAAGCTTTACAGCAATTTCAGGATGGAAAGACTACTCAAAATGATTCTAAACCCAAGCTGTTAAAAATGACTGGTATATTTTTCAACTCATACTGAATCTAACTGCCTCTTCTTAAAACTATATGACAGCAAAGCACTAAACACTTCACAGACTTAGAGCCTACTCCTCTACTCCTTAAGCAGGCAAAACTGTGAAAGAATCAAACTTGTCTGCTTAAGGAATATAGGATCAAGCTCACAATAGACAATCGAATTGCATGGCAAAACATGATCAAAGACTGTATACTCTAGTCTATACTGCTGTACACAAAATTTACAAAATTTTTATGCATAATCTACATATTTACAAATGCTCTCCATCAAGCAATGTACTCAACACAATCACAGTTTACATAATTTTGAGGTAAATCCTTGAAAAGTTAGAGCATCAGCAGAATTTCATCTGCAAGGCTGAATCTCACAAGTAGAGGATTTCTAATTAGAAGATCCTCTCTTTCAGCTTGTCACACAGCAGTGCATGCTGGGTGTAGCAGACAGGTAAGATGGTTGCAGAGATGAAGGGGATTATTGTGAATCCTCTGTGTTGTGCTTGATTCTTCTTGATGGCTAGGAGGCCAGAAAGAAGCAAAGAATACTGGGGGCAGCCAAAAAGACACTGAAATATGTAGTGGTAGATTCTGCTCTGTGGATAAGTAGTGGATATTATGTTGCTTATAGATAAGGAAAAAACTGCAGCATTAAGTTCTGCAGTGTCTGTACACACTAACTGCAAGATGCTTATGTGAAAAGAGGACAGGGAAAAGGAAAACAGAAGATGTGGGATAGGCTAAATTAACTTTCTTGGTTGGTCAACATTATCCTAGAAAAAAAATGCATTTAAGAGCTCTATTTTCTTTCATATGTTCAATCCATACTTTATATTATCTAAATATTCAAAACTGCACAGCTGCAGACATCATCCACATTTACTATAACTTATAACTAAAACATTTCTGCCCCTCCATAATCACATTAAAACACTACCTCACCAAGAGGTGAACACCACTTTACAAGGACTGATCTTTCAAGCTAGCTAACCCAGACATGTTTTAACTTGGGGATGCTCAGACCACTGCAACAAGACCACTCACTCATTGAACTGCCATTAACACCCCAGGGAACAAGGCAGGAAGTGGCAGAAAGAAGTCTGCAAGCTCCGTTTGCATTCACAAAAGGAGATAGAACCTCTCTGCCTAACTAGGAAAAGACAGTTTTGAGTTTGAGGTATCAAAGGTCATCTGAATCTATCAAGAAGTTAAGATAAACAGTTTTGTTCTTAAGTGACATCATCTTGCATGAGTCCCTTCTGCTATAGAATAGGTCTACAATATTTATTTAATGTTAATGCTAAAAATCTTAAAACTCGTCTTGTTGTGACTACCCTCACTTGCACTTTTATGGTCAGCTGCTTAAAGGAGAAAACCTCACATAAAAAGGTTTAAGATGACAAAGAAAGGATCTCACAATTCCACTTTGAGGATGTTTTTACAGGTAATACTGCATCACTACCCTTTATAGAATGTCTTTAAACAGATTGTTAAAAGATTTAGGCAGGACCTCAAAGTAGTAGTTAATTATAGATGCATAAATACTACTCATGTTCACTACGTACTTCCTTCAGTATGCTTTTGTGAGTGTAGAATGGTTTGCAAGCTGCTAAGTAGTTTGATGTTTCAAGACAAGTCTACTGACTATACTTTATGCCCACCAGAATGACTGAAATCATGTTTTCTGCATGCAATGATAAAGAATAATAAGCCTTCATCTCCTGGTACCATCACAAATGTTAATAGAAGAGAGGCATTAAATATTCAGCCATTGCAGTATTCATGGTGTAGTATGAGGTGAAATGAAAAGGAACAAAGAAACTTGGTTTTCCAGAGATCTTTTGGGAAGGGTTGGACTTGGTACTGATGTCCAGCAAACTGGCAGGTTGTTTCTTGCACAGCTCTGGGTAAGGTAATGATCTGTCAGCCCAAACTTCTGTGTAAATCCCAACATCAAGACTGGAAGGTTCACACAGATCAAAATGCTGCTGTTTAAATACTTATCAAGACCAATAACATGTTGATGATATTAAATTTTTACAATCCCTGAAACTGCTGGTCAGCAGAGGAAAGTTTTCAATTCATTCGTCCTCTTCAACATAAGTTGATGGAAACCAGCCCACCTAAAAAGGGGAAAAACAGAACAAAATACATGACATCCATAGGGGTTTTATTTAAAATTGGCTGAACTAGGCAAAACAAGGATGGATCTGTCAACATATTAACAAAATTACAAAGATAAACTTGACTGACCTGACACAGATAGGGTAAGTACCCTTAATGAAAGAATAACTTGCAGATACAACAATTTTGAGACCAACACTCTCTATCCCACATTTTCCACACACATACACAAAAAAAAAACCCTTAACTTTTGCCCAAATTGGAAGTCTAAACATTCAGAAAAAAGGCAAGAGCAGAAGTGGTTTTACTACAGTCAGGATGCTGTTATTTTTTTCAATGCAGAGGTAAAAATTTAACAGGTTTCAGTCAGATCCAGGGAATCCTCTTGCAAAGGAAAAAGTGACCGATTGATTGCTTTACATGGAGTTAAATTCCATTGCTATCAAAACAAGTTTTACGTATGACAGAACTGGACAGCAGAGTCCAGTGTTTTATACTTCATAAGTTATAATGCTACCTCCATTGTGAAATTAATGATGTGTCAAATAAGGATTATATAAGACATACAGTGAAACAAAGTCATGTATTTCTTATTATTTTATCTAGTCGCTTTAGGTTTTTTCACTTACACTTTTTTATATCTAGAATCAATTTAACACTCATGAAAGCACTCAAAACCAAACCGAGAGCATGACTAGAAAGAATAACTACATAAATTCTCTTTTAGACTACTTGCCAAAATATCTCCATAGGTGAGTTTATGATCTCAAGTCTAGGCTACGAAAGCCAACAGAAAGAATGCTACCACGTTAACAGGGCATCCTTTAGAGTGTGGGCAGTTGCACTACAATGTGTTGTTCAGCTTCCTCCACATGTAAAATGCATACAGGATTATCACTATTTCTTCTGCTTCCTTATTTCTTCTTGTCTAATTGTCCACTTCATTTTAAGATCATAGCCAAGCTCACGTACATAAAAAAAAGTTCTCCATATTGCATAAAGCAATAAATGTGGACATCCACTTCAACTGGACTTACAACTATGATTTCCAGCTTGTGAACAATCAACTTTCTTCCACCTCGCATTCCTCGACCCTGCATCTCAGCTCTTTAGACATGGAAACAGCAGCCTCAAATACTTCTGACTAATCTGCATTAAAAAGCAATGAACTAAGATTGAAACAATAAACCCTCTATAGGTCAAAACGGTAACTTCACTTCCATGCAGGTCTCAGTGCAGTGTAAAATGACTTCATAAAAAACTCTGCTAAATATGCCACTTCATACAAGCCACATCTTTAGAGATCAAAGCAGCAGACTCCTATAAAAAAAGGTCATCAAGTCTACTGCATTGTGGTCTGGCAGAAAGGTGTGGGATATTACTCTGTGTTAAAGTGCTAAAGAGAGTTCCACAGCACCAGGAAGCTGAGCTTTTGACCCCAAATACGTGTGCAAAACAGTTCAAGAAAGGTCAACTGCAGCAGCACTATTAATCCCGGTTATTTTCCAACCATATTATCTTGCCCAAATGTTCAGCCTGCTAGGTCACGTTAAATAACCAATTAATTTAGATGCTGGGAAAGCTACCTGGCAAGAGTTCTGTCTGGCTCCTACAAAACAAAGATGAGAACATGTTGCATCTTGTGAATTTAAATATATAAAGAAGGTTTATCATGTAGGAACCAAGTCTTATTTGTTTTACAAAATCACTGTCAGTGAAGGCAGAAATGAGACACATGAAAAGTAANCCCGGTGAGGGAAGGAAAAAAAGAAAAAAAAAAAAAAAAAAAAAAAAAAAAAAAAAAAAAAAAATAGTCTTACCCTTCCATTTACTTCACCTCTCCACCAGCCATTGGCACTCATCTTTGTATAAATTTTCACAACATCCCCTTTCAATAAGGACAGTTCTCTCATGTCTCGTGCACAGAAGTCATACCTGGCTATGGCAATGCCTATCACCTTCGGGCTCAGCACTGAAATGAAGCAGACAGTGACATTATTACTGTTTGTTATTGAGGGCTACCAAACTCACATAAATAAAAATACTATAAAATATAAAACAATGGTTTCATAACAATATACACTGCCATTCATTTTATGCAAACATCCACACTACAAAATCCAAGAAGGTTTAAACACAGATGGATGGTGTACAAGCTGAAGGGATTTTGTGATTTATTTTTTTTTTAAGTGTCCTCTTTATTCTTAGGGAAAAAATCAAACTAGATCAACTAAATAAAATATCTCCCACCCTGAAACTGCTAAATACATTTGCAGTCATTGTATTCTTGTGCTTCATAATAAAACTTGCTGCTAGTTACATACATCAACATATTTTACAGGTCACTAGTTTCTTTCCAGAAGAATTATTAGCATTTACAGTTGATTTAACTTTAGACCTCTAATGAAGCAAAACAAACAGCACAAGGTGCTGTTCTTTCAAAAAGAACTCCCAAGTTAAATATTAATGCACTTAAAATTGGAAGCTAACATTAGCATGAACAAAAAAAGTACAGACTTTCCACAGGAAATTTCCACGGATCATTTGTCACAATCTGCATGAATATTGACTGATGCAAATCTACTCTTTTCAGGAGTTTATTCTGTGAATCACCAATGAATTTGTTCTATAAAATTAAGATTCAGTGAAATTAATACTTTAAAATTTTAAGACACATCAATATATAGAATTTTGCCAATGTAAAGCCCTGGCATTTTAAGCAATAAAAAGCTGTTAAATATTTTTTAAAAGCAAAGGTTCAAAAAGCCTCATTTCAAAAATCAACCCCTTCTCCCAAATAGTTTTACAGGAAATTATGTTTTCAACCCTGATGTAGAACGCCCAAACTTGCAAAAGAAATCCTCAGCATTTCCAGGGTGAGGACAGTGGGCACAGCACCTAACAAATAAAGGCCTTTGACTTGAGCAGTTTAGAAAGAACATCTACTACTCTACTGCATTTTGTATTTGGATAAAACATTTCTTTGGATTTTTTTTTTCCATTTATGCCACTGTTTTCCTTTTTAAGTCACCGTAGTTGGGAGTTCATCGACACAAGCAAGCTTCCTACTGAAAAGATGTCAGAAGAATTCACATGATCATCATGGGTGCCTTGATATAATGTACACAGAATCATCTGTTCTCTCAGCACCCTTTCAAATTTCTTAAAACTGCCCAATCTTAATTAGGAAATAACATTAAGATTCTAGTTTTAGCAGTGTCCCCAACGATGTAATACTAAAAATTCATACCTAGTTGCCTTTAATTTCAATCAGGGACACAAAACATGGTAAACGTTGAAACTTGACAGTTTCAGCTCTGCTTGTGTTTAAGATTTCCTCTGCCCCCACCGTGTCACAGATACACGGGCTTTTACATAATGGTATTAAATATCTGAAAATCATTATATGTTCCAATACTTTTAGCTTACAGAGACAATACAAGCAACTTATTTTAAAATAACAAACACTGTTTAAAATATTATTAGACATATCAACAATTGAATGCCTAAAATCTGTTCTGACAACAGATTACGCCCTCTTTTATATCATGTCACTAAAGTTTAGTCCAACATTCCTGACTGTTTATGTAGAGCATGCTTATCAGATACTTGATAAGTTACCTAAAGGATGCCATTTAAAAGAGAATCAGCCTCTCAATTTATTGCTTGTATTGATGTTGTAAAAATCTAGGTGATACATTAGGTACATTAAAGTTCAGACATACTTTTTTCCCCTCTAAGCAAGTCAGATGTAGACAATACTAATTTAGACCCTGACATGAATGTAATGTCTTATACCTTATCAGCACTACAGTAATCAATTTTACAGGGAAAGAGCACATCATGGGCAGCAATTGTTTTGGAGAAATAAAAAAAAAAATGGAGCAGTTATTGATCTTAAGGTAAGTAACCATTCAGAGGTGTGTAGCAATACCACCGGCAGACTTGGAGAACCATTGCAGGATGAAAGAAGTAATTCTGGGGAGCAGGGTATAATTTCAAACTCTAGAAAGGAGATAAAGGGGCAAGGAAAAAGATTACATGAAGCAAAGATGAACAAATTTGGGTAAACATAGAAGAAAAGAACTAAGGAGGGAAGCAATGCATAGAAGAATAATAAAGAGGGAAGATACCAAGGAAAATCAGGATAGAGAAAGAAGAAGGGGAACATCTAGGGGAAAGGAGGACTTTTAACTCTTTTTCAAGTTGCAAAGCCAGAGAGGAAAAGGAGAAAGAAGCAATAGAAATCAAAACCATATATCTTCAAAAGTCTTGAGGCAGAAAGTAGCAGAATTTAGATTAATTTAGAATCCAAAATCCATATTTTCAAATAAAAGTGATGCTCATGATAGGAAATATATAAAAGGAAGCCAGATGAGTAATGGAATACAGGAAAATGACAGTGCTAATTTTGGAAAAAGCATTAACCATATCTCTCTGGTGACACAGACACAAAAACAACTTGAGTAGAGGCTATCAGCCCTGAATTGCCAATTAGTGCTGTCCCAGGATAAATAAAACTTGTGGAAAGACAGCACATGGAAAGGACATCTGTACAGGTGGGGGAGAGAAGAAACATTGAGTGAAGGACAGAAAGAGGATTGCTACAGGGAGAATGAGGAGGGAGAATGGGATTAACAGCAGAGATTGATTTAAACAAAAGGCCCAACAGGTGAATAAATGTGAATGAGAAGCAAACGAGGGGGAAAAAGAGAAAGTGATAAATTAGAAGACAAACTATTGAGAAAGCAATAATAAAAAAATGTTGTGTATTAGGAGGGAGATACTCAGAGAATTAACTGGAAATAAAATGAGAAATCCGAATGAAGTTAATAAAGTATGTGTGAATGAGAAAAATTCACTTTTACTTAATCTAGCCTCTCCATCTGCAAACAGAAGAAGATGATGACAGGGAACCATAATCAGCTTTGATTTACAAAGTATGTCAGACATTAACAGTGAGACAGATGTGCTGCAAATGAATTTTAATACTAGTTCGAGCCACTGATGAAGGATTTAGGGTGCAAACAAAAGAGGTTCCATGTGATCACAGCAGGCTGGTCTAGCTCACATGCTTAAATACCACAAAGGTCAAGGTACTATTATTAAAGCTGTGAGTTGTTTCTCTCTCCTCGTGGTATGGCCTCCTCATAAATCTGCAGCCATGTGCCCTAAGGGTTGCTCTTGTGTATTAGTTTCCACGCTCCTTGAAGCAGGACATTTACTTGCACTGTTTGTCCAAACCTCAGTTCTATTACACAGGGAGCACTTCCAGTAGTGTTCAGTAGTCAGCTTAACCCTTCCTCTCTGCTACCAACTTCCACATCAGCTGAACTGAACCAGCACTAAAGGTACTTTAAAAAAAAATACTTATAAAATCATGAAGTAAGTATTTGTTCTTTTTAATGTAAGCACATTATTGGGCTATTTTTAAAAAGATTATTTAACTAAGAACATATGAGGCAATGTAGCTTACCAATCAGAATATGAATCCTACTCAAACAGGCAGATAAGCATAATTAAGAATTACAGATCAGTATTTTCCTTTAATATTTTGTAGTTGTATAATGAAATACTTTACCTAGCATGCTGCAAAATGCAAGACACATGGAATCTTTACTTATAGTTACTACAGAATTTTCCAATAAAGCAGTTTTTAACATTAATAAAATTAATATAATTATAATCTGTTTAAACCACATTTGCAAATAGATGTGAATGTGTGACAGGCTTAAAGTAACCCTGAGCCTTGACTGCTGTTCTATCACTGTAGGCCATTGCAGCATTTTGTTTTCATGGCCCAGATAGTTTCAGTAAGTACTGGGCAGTTGAATGCAAGATGTCATCTCCTATCCTCACCCAAAAGGACAGAAACTCACAATATATACCTTTACAAAGGGCTAAAACTTAACTCCTTTGTGTTTTTTGTTTCAAATCAGGTGAGTGCTTCAGACAGTCCAGCTGACTGTCATGACTGCAGGGTAAACAGCTACACCAAAACAGCTTTTTACTCACCTTTTCTACAGATGTCTCCCTTTATAAAAATAATTAACAACAGGAAGACTGCCTTATAGCTTGGATTCTCAGTCAATGTTGTGATTACTTAAAGCAAGCAAAAGTATCTGCCCCAGAAAAATCTATATGTAAGGGGACAGAAATGAAAGAAACTGACTCCAAAACAGGGAACAACCAAGGGGAAAAGCATCCAAGAGCAGTGTAAGACACGGAGACTGAAATCCCTGGTGTGAATCAAGAGATGGTCAGGGATACTCTCAGAACAAGTTAGTACACTAGTCATCCTACCACTGAGCTGTCACCTCCATATTTTTCCCCTCAAGAAACTATGGAAAGCCCTAAGAATCCATCTCAAAACACTAAGCAATTTGGACAACCTCTGCAGGGCAGGTGTAAAGGATACTGCCTACTCAGACCTTGATGGCTAATCTGCATTGGGGCATTCTGGACACCTCCCTCTCCCTAGCACAAAAACCAGCCCCAATCCCGATTTGTACAACCTAAGGCAGTGTCTGCCACCCCCTGTACACAAAGGTAGGCCAGTGTAACATGAGTAAATGCTGCATTCTGCACATTAGTAGCTCCTTCCATATGCTCCTCGAAGGCATTCACCTTCCTGCTAGTGAAATTCTTCTGAAATTGTCCAGCCATGCAGTTCATCCTTTGAAGGCTAATCATAGAGATCAGAGCAAGTCACAGCAGCACTGACGCACTAATTGAGGCTACCACTGCTACAACTTTTAGTATTTTTATGCAGTCTCTTTGTTTAAAATGATTGCATCTATTAAAGCCAGAGATGGTTAAATGAGAATAAAGAAAACAATACCTAGAAAACAGATGGGCAAAATTAATTAACAATGTTAATGCAGAATTTAAAGAAAGCATTCTCTACAAAAAAACCTACTGTATTCTAAGATGCTACTGCAGTATGGTTTGCTGCAGGGATGGGACGAATATATTATTTACCTAGTGAAATTTTCACGTTTGTGCATTTGAACAAATGCATTATAAACAGAGCTCACAGATGTCAACTACATAGCAAATTAGCAATCAAGTGGTCATTGATAGAATCTGCTGCAACTATTGAGCTTTGAAACACCTATTCAAACCGTTTATTGTAATAAGCAATAATAATTCAAAAATTTAAGAGTTTGATTTTTGTTATGCTCCAAGAATAACATGCAATAACTCAGTTTCTGGAGCTGGATAAGAAATGAAGTATTAGATTCGTCCCTTCCCTCACTTGCTCCACACAGAAACAACAGAAGCAAATTTAGAAGAAATATAAAAGCAATAAAGCAGTACCTGACCAGAAAGGAGTGGAGGAAGGGGGAACAAAGCTGTAGTCTGGAGGAGTTACAAAAGAAAACCCACAGAACAAAGAAGGGGCTTAGAAAAAAGAAAGAGAAAAAGAGAAAAGCAAAAGAACATTGAAATATTGGCATAAGATTTAAATAATAGTTTTTTAACTATATAATTCATTGATAATAAGGAAACTAAGGTCCCCTACTAAGGATGTCTGCAAGGAAATTGACTGTAATAACTAGAAAATTTGGATCTATGATTTAATTTTTAACATTTGCATTTTTCAAAGAGTAAAGCAGAAAGAAGGGTTTCAGAGAAGCAAATTGTAACTGCAGACTCCTACAAATATCTTGGGATTTAACAAAATTTTTTTTTAATTCTTTGTGTGCTCCACTTCTTAACATTAAAAAAAGCAAGAACTCATGCATACATAAGAATTCCTCTTGAGCCCAGGAAAACACGTTACGAGCCCTTAATTAAAAATTTAGTTTAAGTACCAGTTGAACTAGAGTCCCATATTATGGCATGGAAAAGAAGTATGCATTTTGTCCTGATAATCATTAGCATCAATAGGAATTCCACAGCTAAACTACATCCTCCAAGGCCCAATATTGCTCACATTTTAGTTTTTTCCCTAACTCGAGAAAAACTGCTTGCTCAAGGGGTTAAGTTTGGCCTAGACAGAACCAGCACATCATCCTACCCCTGACAGCAGCTTCCTCAGGTGAAAGCTTAGAGGTGCATTTGTTCTATTGCTAACAGAACTAGGGTCAATGTATTTTTAAATACAAAAAAATCAGATGAAGCGAAACAGAACTGCTTCAAGTGGAATTACAATTTATTGACCCATTTTCACATTTTGTGCCTCTTTTGAAGATATATAGTATGCACGTCTAATAAAGTTGTGATCTTTGCTCCCAGCTGTGATTTGGAAAGGGATATCCATCTCTACTGGATAAATGATAATGTAGCCCCTAAATTATAACTAATAATATCTATAATTACTGAACAAGAGTCTTCCTTAAAAATGTAGTAGGGTTACATTTATCACATACAGCCGCTGCTTTGAATTTGTTCTTGTGGTTACACATGAAATAAAATAATTTTGCTTCAAAATGGTTATTCGCAGGAACGATGACTGGAGCTGTTTTATGCAAGAATCCATAGTGGAGGTAACGATACAGTTTTGTGCATCTTACCTGGATTGCAATAGATACGTTTGTGACAATGAAACTACAGGCATACATGAAATAACCAGGACTGATATTGTATTTTAACATTCATAAACTATGGGTCATTTGTTTAAAAAGAAAATCCTACACCACAAACCAACAGCAGCTCAGATCAGTATCTCACAGTAGTACAAGAGAGATGTGCTCCATGGCCTCTTGAGCTCTGGGTACCTGAGGAACTTCTTTATACTGGAGCTAGTAACTCCAGGTAACAGCTCTGTGTGGAAATACATCACACAAACCAAAGGGGCCATTTGACCCAATTAGTGCCCATTCTTAGAGGCAAACAACTGCCTTTATTTCTACAGAAGCACAATGACAGCGTGCAACAGTAGCATGCAGGAATAAAGACAGGTTAGATGGTATTTAGGGGGTGCCTGGTCCCTATCTGACCATATCTCATCCCAATTTTTCTCTCTGATATAGCTGGAGTTTTATGTATGAAATTCTGGACAAGTAAACCTGTGTGGGCAAGGAAATCCTACTGGGTTTCTATAGATTTTTTTTCAGCTTTGCTGATAAGGCAGTTGGTGTCGGCTTTTAAGCAGAAAGGCTGAATTCCTTTGATTCCTTAAAGGTTGGGATGACATTTGCTTTATTTTACTTTATTAACAGATACTTTTACACAGTTAATGGTTTAAGCAGTAGAATGATGTAACTAGTTAATACATTATTCCTAGTCAACAGACAATGAAAAACAGTCACTCAAATAGCACTTGGTTTCATGATTTAGGTTACTTTAAAAGCAAAGTTTCATAAAGACTCAGATTTCTCAATGTGATTGTGCTCTGCATCAGCAGATGAGAATAAAGTGCCAAGAACTACTCCATAGAATAATGTCCACCTTTTTTCCATTTTTTACTTTATTTCATTAAATGGTCGATCTTCTCTCTAAGCTAATGTAAGAATTAGTATTCTTCCGTGTAGCAAAACAAAATTTGATCATCCCCTGTCTAGAAAAACCTGGGACTGAAAAATTAAGAAGAAAGAATGGACCGTTTCCCAAAAAATCTTCCCAATTGACTTGAAATTCTATATTGAGAAAAGTAAATGTCTGACAACTTTCACAACCACATTAGAAGTATACAATGAATACTAGAACAGCATGGGTGACTTCTGCAAAACCAGAAGACTGAAAAGCAAACTTCTAATTCAAGTAGGAAGCCAAATTAACTATCTCCCTAAAATACAGGTTTTTATTCTAAAAATCTAGTAGATGCTGAAGAGAGAATCAAATTCCCTGAAAAATTTAGAAGTTACAAGATAGCTTATGATTCATATTAAAAAGTACAAGTAAAATGAAATGGCATTTGTTTTTCTTTCCCCCAATGGGTAAATGAAAACATGACAAATGCAAAAAAAAAAACAAAATTAACATCCTCCTTTCTCACACTTATCTGGGAAGTACAACCAATTATGTATTGCCATTCAATTTCACAGCAGCTCAAAGACTTTGGCAGCAGAAAATGATACGACTCTGTCAAAGTCTACAGTGGTTTAACTCATGTTTTTCAGAAATCCTTTTCCCACTTATTCTGTCAGTTACATACCCTAAAGATCAGTTGTTTTGAATAAGAAGCTGATGGTTTTTCCACAGATGGAAAAAATCCAGATACAGTCCTGTGAATAGTATAGTACAAAATGCTAAGTTGAAACCTAAATCCTTCTTCAAATCAGCTTCAAAATGCCAAAGCCCATTACATTCACCAGCTTCAGCCTTGTGCTGAGTAGCTGCACAACTGGGGGAAAAAAAAAAAAAAAAAAAAAAAAAGGGAAAGTGCCCCTTCTCTCTCTTCAGCTACTTTGTCTGGCTTCCTTTCAACAACTGCTCTTCTTGCACTCAGATTATGTGGGAAGAGGTCAAAAAAACAGCTGTGTGGCCATCCTCACTGAGGGCTATGAAGTTAACTCCATGTCCAACTGCTGCCCCATGACTTCTTTGCTTCCTCTACTAAACCAAACTACAGCCTCAAGTTTCCCCATTTCTTTCCAAATTCAGCATACCAGGGTTCACAGCCTAGATACAGGTTTTTCTATAACATCAACTTGGTAAAACCACACAGGACAACTTCAAAACTGAGCAGCATGATGCACAGATGGACACTTTGGTTAAATAAACAAAACCAGTAAATAAACCACTACACTCATGCTTTAAAGGAAACTTGTGAAATCCATTAAATGGAAGTGTCATTCTGAGTCAATCCAGGTAGGTTAGCTAGCTAGAATTATGGAAATCTACTAGATTTTACATGAAGAGTTTGACAATTGAGAGGATTTTCAGATCTGTTTGGCCTAAAACAAAAACTGCCAGTTTCCAGCAGCATAGTTTGTAGCATTAAAGGGCTGATAGTTACTGTAGCAGAGATGCACTTCCTCCTCCCTTTGACTAAAATGAGAGCCCATCACACTCATTTCTCTTGCTCTTCCACATACTGCCCAAAAGACCTCGTAAAAGATGTTTCCTTTTGTATGATGACTGAGGTTACTGAGGATGCATCACAAATCTTGTATCCTGGAAAGCATGAAGTGACTGAGCTAATGCTCTCGCAGAGTACTAAATTGGTGGACAGCACAGGTACATTCTAACTGGCCTGAGAAGGGGAAAAAAAAAAAATGGTTCTGCTCACAGTCAATAAAAACTCAAATAAATGCAAAGTAAATTAAGCAGGACATGTCCTCTCAACAATTAAAGCCTCAATGCTTGTGGAGGAGGCAAGAAATGAGGAAAGCACAAGAGATAACAAAAGGAAGAGAGAAGAACAGGGAGATCACAAGCTAAAGGGAGAAGAAAGGACAGGACAGAAAAATTCACCAAGAATGGAGATGTTCAGCATAGAAAGGAGGCAATTGACACAAGTCCTGGGAAGCAGTGAATGAGAACAGAAATGGAAAGAAGATTAATTGGAAGACAGAGACAGAGAGCAAATTAAATGCAAAGAGACATGCTGGTTTCTTACAATCATCTGTCCTAAATAATCTTCAATCTTAATCTAATCTTTATTTAGGAGAGGAAGAAAGTCTCCAAAGTTACAGAAATTTTATGGAACAGAGGCAAGAAAGTAAACAAAAGCTCACAAACACAGAAAATGAAAATACCAAACCCATCACCATCCTCACAAAGACCAGACTGGATATTCTGGGCTTCCACAGCAGTCTTCATGTTGTTAAAATCCCCATTAATTTTCCTCTTATTATCTGTTGCAGTACAAAGATGCAGCCATTGTCTGCAGAACAGCAAGTCTAATATTTGTTCTTTGACAGACACCAGGCATGTGGTACTTTCTATCATTAACACTGAACCTGTACATGTCCTAAAAACCATGTTGACTTCCACTCAAATTGTAATAGGTTAAATAAAGGATATCACACACACTGTAAACCTTCTCAGTTTATTTCTAAAGTTCAAAACTTTTTAACTGCCATTTACACCGCACAGTAGTTCATTAACTTTCAGAAGTTTAGTAATGGGACTGTAATAAATATTTAATGTTAAAAAACAGGCATAAAATAATTACGATATAGTAATTTATTTTTTTTTTTTAGAAAATTATTTGGTATTACTGAGATGCTACTTCACAGCGCTATGCTACAAGACTGATTTATTTAAATCCCTTTTTAAGGATCAGAAATTGTCACAGATATTAACACTTGTAGCTGCATGTATGCAAATGTCTGAAGAAATTAGGGAAGATGTAGTTTAATCTCTCACCAGCATGCCTAATAGATTTTTGAATATCAGGAAGATTTTAAGTTTGGCAGCAAGACAAACTTGCTAGACATGTTTATAAGTCCCCTGGCAGATCCGAATCTGCTTAGCTTCAGAAAATCCCAGCTAAAAGCATTACCATAGTAACTGCTTAGATGTCAGAAACGGAAGATGAAGATGTTCGAAGTACCTTGTCCTTCTAATGTATATACATACACACATATATGTATGACAGAAAGTAATACACAAAACTTTATAATCCTCACCATTGCCACCTGTTCTGTTAGTCCGTTGTCCCACTGAGTTTTCAGACTCTTTGTATGGAAATTGAAGAGTAGTATCCAAACTTCGAAAGCCTTCTTTGAGAGAGTGGTGCTTATAGTATTCTACGAGTTCCTTTCAGAAAGGAAAAACACTATGTCATTGTAAACTGAAAGCACATACTTTTCAACATTCTGGTGTACAGTCAATGACAGTTTTACTGTACAAGTAACCTTATTTCATAATACAGCATCCAACAACACACATATATGTTTTAAAAAAATAAAGTACCCTAAAAATTGACAGCTTTTACATCGCCACTTAAAACAAACACCAAAAACAAACAAACAAAAAAAGCCTCACCAAAATCACTTAAGTAAAACGTTTTTATCAGAGTCAGCATTTACTGCTCCTTTAAGTCAGGTTGAGAATGTGTTTGTTTTTTTAAAGTCAGACATAAGGCAAGGTCATCTGCTTTCTAAGGATGTATTAAATGCCTTTGTTTTCTCAAATTGCTTTTGCATTGATAAGAGATGTTTACCTACAAATGTCTTTGTAAGTACACAGATCTGAAATAAAGCACGTGGCTTGCACATAAGTTTGCATATAAATCAACAGCAACTTAATGTGCAGATCATGTGAAACTTTCAGGGTGGGGCAGAGTGGGTGGTGTCAGACAGTGCACATTGACTGAAAAATCCAGCATTTCACATTCTCCTTGTACTCATTTAAAATTTAATCTTCTGTGTTTATATGTGTGCATATATATAAACATTCATAGTTACACACAGAAATATTTTACATATATATATGCACAAATTTATGTATGTAAATATATAACAGTAGCTCAAATAGTTTATGTCGCCAAGACAAGTTACTTGGGTTTCTACTCTAAAAAAGGCAACACCCATCAAAATACTGACAGCTCATGGCTCATGTTATTCCTTTGCAATCTTTGCAATACAGTTTGTACATAGAGCCTAGAATAAGATTAAAAGCAACCAGACAATTCAAAGCAAATGCATTTCAATTGGTTAACAATACTTCAAATGTGGAATTTCACTCTTCAGAAAGACAACCACAAGTAAACCCTTCACTCCCTTCCACTTACTCATATTTAGATTTCCAAATTCAAGTTGACCAAGTCAAGCTTAGGTCAAAAGAAGGAAATCATTCTGTGGTTAATCATCTCCCTCAAGTTAAAAAATAAAAAATAAATTTAAAAAAAAAAAAACAGCAACAAATCCAACAAAACAAACAGATGAGCAAATAAAAAAAACACCACAAACCCCTACCAGAACTCTTAGCCTACTTAGCCTATAACAGCCTACATCAGTGATACCTGAATTCCAGCCAAACAAAATTACTCAAATTATTTAGCCTCAGATCTAATGCATAAGCCCTAAATTCTTGATAATGGTCTGAACATTATATTCTGAACTCTAGAGCACTTCACTCTTCACAGCGTGAGCTGTTGCACATTCTGAAACTGCTCCTAAGGCAGAGTCCAAAGCTAAGCAAAATCTATGCCTGCTTTTAACAGTTCATAATCACACACTTGCCAGGCACTGCAAGGAATTAGAAAGGCCAGAAAAAGCAAAGCAGAAAGGCTTTGCTGTTCGATATCAGCACATCATACAAGCTATAATGACAGCAACAAAATTTTACATCACATATCATCACTACGTATTCTGGCATTCAAAGTACAAAGTGAGGGTGATTTGTAAGCAAGCAGCATTCAAATTAGGATTTCTAGATAAATGGAAAACTAACTAGTATAAAACCTTTGTTATCTTTTTGCATAGCATAAGTCTGTAAGAATTATGTTGTTTGGTAAATTAGTAAGGATTCCAACCGGACAGATTTTATGCATTGGCAAAATAATTGAAATGCTTCCAAAACTGAGAAAAAAATTACTTTGGGTCATAAAGATTTAGTCACCTTTAAAAGCTTAGTTTTTAACACCATTCTTGCATGAAAACCGTTGACAAACAAGTGGCCTCTAAAACATTCATTGCAAAACCAGAGTAGGAAGTTTACAAGCAGGTAAGAAAGGTAAGCAGTCCCTGTCAGCATGGATGGGGCTCCTCAGGAGTCTAACATATTACCATGATTCACAGCAGCAGCAGAACTGACCTTTCACCACACCTTGGCCTGCTTGACACACTCATCCCATTTTAATTACTCTTGTGAAAGATTTTCAAACGTACTATGAAAAGTACGTACAAGAGCTCTTCTACTGTTTTATCTCCAAGGCAGTACAGAACACTGTGTCAGTGCAGATCTCTACTTAAGGTTTCCATGGATGCTGGCTTTGTCTCTCTTCTGCTCCCACTTCTACTCAGACTCCTTTTGTTCCTCTCTTCTTCCAGACACTTACTTTTTCTCTTGCATCTACCCAGGACAAAGCAGTTGTTCCACAGCATGTACAAACAGTAATTACACTACCACACTGTCTATTTAACTCTCAAGGGCAGACTTCAAAACCCCCTAAAACTGTGTTATAAAATACTTTTTTCTAATTGAATGTTAGCAAGGCTAAGTTGGTAGTGATGAGGCCTTGACACTAGAAATGTCTTTCGTCCTCTCAACTCTGTGCTGCACTGCATATTCTTTTTCTCATTTTTACTCCAACTTTGTTCTTTACTTCTGTCTCCGATCATTGAGTTCTACTTTGAAACCTGCACCAGTTCACTAAACTGCATCACTGCCATAAGGAACCACCTGGCAGCATGTGACTCCAGCTGACATGCTTTGTCAAGATCCTGAGAGTCATCATATGTTCTCACCAGTTTTCAATGAATCATTTGCAGTGTTTGCAGACTAAGTAGACAAACCCCTCATGCATCTAAGCAACACCATGGTTCTTATTGTTACCACTGATAAGATCTCAGGGTCCCCAGCCCTAACACTAAACACTCCACTGGTTTTTAAGTATGAAATGAAGGCAGTGCAGAAACAGCTTGGTGCATTCTTCCTCAGGAAATATATGTTCTTCCCATTCTAATGAGCCCTTATTTCAAATAGGGTCAGGCAAAGCATAGATTATCATTTAATCTTTCACCACTTGTAGGACACTCTTGTTTTACAGAGTATCAGTGATTAAACAAAAATAACTTTTAAGGCTTCCTGGTTTTAAAGCTTCTCTCCCTACTCTTATTTTGCATTATCCTTCATTTTTATTTAGCATTTTACAGTACTTGAATATGCATGCAGGAAGGCTGCAGCATAAGTTTTAATCTAATTGATTGAACTAAATATAACATGCTGAATGAGCTTCCTTTAACAATGCATCAGAAAATGCTTAAGCAGTAAAATTTTACAAACGTGCTAAGGTAATTTATTCAGACACTGTGTTTACCAATCTTGTCCAAGCAAAATGAGCTATCAAGAAATTCTTTCAAATTAAAGTTCAAATAAAGGAATTTCTTTCCAGTATAAGATGACTGACAAAACATTTGAAACTCACTGATGAGTAATAACACCAAACTCTTATTTATGGGACAGAGCTATTTCCCATATATATTGCTAAGCTATTAGCAGTTTAGATAGCCCCATCCACTACCTGTTCTGCTTTGTCTGGTGCACCAGGACCAGAAACACCAGCCCTTCCTGAGTTTTTCTGGGCTCTCTGACACAGTTGCACCAGCATCATTACGTTCAGCAGTACATTTGTACACGTGCTGGGCCAAAGAAACCTTCTACCAGCTATTTTTAGGATCATTACTACATAAAGATTTTCAAAGACATCAGACTCTCCTTTCAAGATTCAGCATAACTCCATAGTGGGCTAATGCATGGGATTCAATTCCTCCTCTCTTCCACATGACTGCAAGGGACACAGTCCAGTCTGAACTATAAATACGTAGTTTTAAGCACATAAAACTATCACTTAGAGCTAAAATCATAAATGTAAAAACTTATCCTATTAGCAGGTATGGACATAATTCAAACATCTCACTCTCACAGCTTTCTGTAATTTCATAAACCAAAGCAGCTCTCATTAACAGCAACGCATACATGAAAAATCTCACATTGCTAAAAATCTAATCAGTGCTTACCATTAAATTTTTAAATTTTCTGTTTTCTGCAATGTGGAAAAAGCCATCTCTTGTTAAAATCTTAATGTGCTTCACTTCATTATTATACCTGTGGGCAATGAATAACTTATGAATATAAATGTGTTTTTAATCAGACACAATCAATAATTACCTGAGGACAAGCCCCAATAACACCATACAAATAAATTCTTAAGACAGAATGTATATCTGTGCCAAAACAAAGCTGACATCTAATCAACCAAATATATTTATTAAAGTACAGCTAAAGAAGTAATCTGTAATCAGAAAAAAGTCACAACTAACTGCTCATTCTAACAGGGAATTCCCATGTATTTCTTGCTTCTATATTCATGTTGATAAACAATATGAAAGCAAATAAGACCCTCACAGTAATTTGCATCCACAAAATTTAGTAACCATTGTACTGAAATGTCTGAAAGGCAAAGGACAAGTTCTCACTGAAGTCAAGCAAACACTCATTCATTCAGAGTAGCAGATCACATTACACTCCAAACACTCTTATCCAATATCTTAGACCATCATTTTTGTAGACCCATTTGCTACACCAGCATTACAAAATCATTGCTACCTTCCTACTGTCAATCCTGAATATTCTTGTCAGCAACTTCAATTTTCCTATACTAACTCTCTTAAAGGCTGTATATAATTCTATAATAAAAGTATAGGTTTATTTTTCTTATTTCTTTCAAATATTATCCAGCTGTAAATGAAAACAGAAAAGCTTTCTTGAGGAGATCTTATTCCACTTCCACTTACTTAATACTAATTGCATATTCTCCCGATTCTTTGGTCCTGTGCCGCACCAGGTAAGTGCTATTTACTCTGTTAATAAGTTCACTCTCTGCTTGCAATCTTTCCATTGCTCCTGCAAACCTGTAACAGAAAACAATAAAAACTGCCTGTGACTTTTTTCCAAACTCCAAAGGTCTACCAAATATGTAACACAGAGTCCCAGTATTCTACATTTGATGGGGACTTAAAAATACATCAGTTGCAACTGAATACCACTTACAGATCCTCTGAATGAAGAATAAAACATGAAAAAGTTCCACTGTTGGGGTGGGAGGTGGAGAATTCTTAATTAGAAAGGTAGTCCTGCACATGTTGAATACAACATCTGCTAAGGAAAGTGCTCGAGCCTGAGCATAAGCTGAATGATTACTGCCTTGAAAAATTCATAGAACCAAATGTTTTTTCTGAATCATTTGTGCAAGTGAAACAACACGACAGTGGTCCAGAACCTTTGAATTTCCCTGAGTTCTAGTGGGATTTATCTTAACAGACCAGAGAATCAGTCACCAGCAGTTTACTAGTTCAACAAAAGATCTACACAAAAATTTGGTACTAGACACATAAACACACTGTTCTATTTGGTTTCATAATTATGCATAACCTCTAAAGACTGAAGTACAATGGGTAGACTCAACATCCACAGAGGGAAAATAAATTCAGCCTAATACATCAAAATTTGAAAAAGCTGATGCTCAGTGTTGAAAGCTAAGACAAACAAGTCACTGATTCTGCAGCCTGACTGCATAAGCAGATTTGTGTCCTTGCTCTGCCTTGCTGGTTTGGGTGAGACGTCATGAGAGGCTGTCAGCAGACATTTATTTGCAAAGCTAGAGGTTAAACTGTTAATTGGGGAAAGTGACCTAGCTTCCAGGGAAATTATGCCTATCTTACTATTTTACAAAGTGGCATAAAGGCAGTCACCATGACAGTCATCATCACAGACCACTCACCATGTAAAATTCTATCCTAATACATCACTATCAATTAGAAAGGAGCTTTAAGTAAAAAAACCAGTTATTTATTACAAATCCAGAGAAGATAAAGACTGATGCCAGTGATGTGCTTTCTCCTAACAAAATTATAAATAGAGTAAACATTAGAAATTAAGTCAAAATACCAATTCTAAATATTAAACATTCTATTTGCCTTGTTATGGAAAATCAGTTATTTGTTTAGAGGCAATCCTGATTTCACTTTTGGAAAGCTAGAGGAAATCAGAATTCATGTCTAAATGACAAAGCATAAAACCAGTGAAAGAACACATGTGATGCTTAATCTGTTCTCTTAGAATCACCACATATTTTCAAGAAGCAAGCTGAATTCCAGTAAAGAGTTCACACACTAATTAAGCTCCAGACCAGCAGTGGTTGATAACACCATCCTTTTCACAGAATCAGAGAATCATCAAGGTTGGAAGAGAACTTCAAGATCATGTAGTCCAACCATCAACCCAGTATTGCAATAAACACCCCTAAACCACACCACAAAGTACCACTCATATTTCTACAGTTTTAATGTTGGTGGGGTTTTTTTGTAAAGGAAATGTAGAATTAGTCACGATGCCAGATGTATTTAACATTATTCCTTCCTTTATTCACTTAACATCTTCCATGCTTCATATTATACTCATCTCTTATTATTCTATTTCACACTTCTGGGACTGAGGCTGTACAGCTACAGACTGGTAAACAAAATGCCAAATCATTTTTATTACATCAGAAATGCTATTAGGCAATGCATGGGGTTGCCTTCCCCAACCATAACACAATGCTGAGTTATGAAGCCTAGAAAGGTTAAACCAATATAAAATCATAGTAAACACTATAGTTGATTTCTATGACTGCTTCTTTCAGAGATTCTTTTAAGACAAGAAAGCAACTCACCACAGTTGTGAAGAGTAGTCTACTGGTTTCGGAACCTAGGATATCAAAACATACAAGAGAATGAGGATCAAGCGCTTTTTTCCTAAAAAAATACAAACTAGACAGCAATGATTTAACTGTCAACATCCAGATGAAATAAGTTAAAAGACACAGATGATCTAATTAGTCTGCAAGACTTTTCTTTAAAAGAAATTATAATAAAGGACAAATATCCCATATCATTCTGAAAGTAGTACAGAATAGTTTAGCTCTTTTCTTCTGTGACAGTTTGGGTTGGGTTTTTTTTACTTCACAGAACTGTTGGAAGCTTTTCTGACAGTGCTTACATTCAGATTTCATACACAAAATAGCCCAGTGTCACTACAGTCTAATCTTCTGAGAAACCTGAGGATAATCCATATCTTGTATGACATCACTCATTAATTACTCTTGTACTGTATTTTAATAAGCATGTAATTTGATTCTCAAATTAAATTTAAAAAATAAAGCACACTGCAATCAACTTGTAAAATTGATATTATATGTATACATAAACACATGCATAGATAATGTTTATTCATGCGCAAGATGTCCAAGTATAGCAATTCCCATGAAAATCAGCATTTCATCTTGACCATCTCCCATTGCTGTATGATAACTTAGTATTACCCTGCTCTTCTAAAACATCTGAAAATTGATTTTAGTGAAAGCTTGTCATACATCTCATAGACTTATTACTTAAGGTCATATATTCTTAGATAAGCAAATGATTCTTTTTTTCTTCCAGTAAAACCAGAGAATGTTTTATTATTTTCTGGACTCTAATAGGGAAGAAATTACAGTAACATTCTTCTCACAATTTTTTATTCATGATCTATGGAGTGTTTTCAGAAACTTCCAAGCACACATCGACTCAGTAAGATATTATTATAAAGGCCTAAAAACTTAAACTTTAATTACATATTAAATTGAATTGCAATCAATTACAACTCCCACTAACTCGACCTTAGGTATCCAAAATCTCATCAGGCCTCTAGACCTGAACTTGAAATAAACTGCCATAAGGCGACAACCCCACCCCTCAAAATCCCACTCCAAAAAAAACCCCAAACAAAACAAGCAAAAAATACCAAAAGGAAAAAAAAAAAAAAACTCCCCGCCTATTTAATAACAGTATTCCAGAGCTAAAGTTGCAAGAATGGAGTAATGCAAAATTTTTGAGTTAAGCTCTCCAAAAAAGCTTTAGTATATTCCAGAAGTACTGCTGAGGTAGTAATAGGCAGCTTACGGATGGAAAGTGCAGTAGGAAACTATGAAGCAGTTAGTGCATCAGGATACTGTAAATTAGATGACAGAAGACAGCCTGAGCTGTGGGAATGTACAGAGGAATACGATATTTACAACCACTTGTGTTGTTAACATATCTTGCAATCTCCTCAAAAAAAGCACAGTTACTGCAATGCAAAATTACCCCATTATTGTAACAAAAACTGATACAATTTCCCCATTTTCAGACTGCCATCTTCATGCTAAGAAGGCCCAACACTAGCTATATAATGCACTTTGTCCAAATGCTTCACTAGAAACACTAAGTACATTCTTAGCAAACTTCAGAACAGTTTTGAAATGAGACACTTTTCAATAAACTTACTTAGAAATTAAATTATACCTCCCCCAACTTCTCTTTCTCCAGAGGTAAACAAAACTACACAGGTTCTTGTGATAGGATAGGATTTTGGCTAATCTGAAGTTTATTTCAGACCTAACTTCCATCCCTGCCCTGTTAAGGCTCATTTCCATGAACCAAATTTGCGGAGTTCACTGTTTACTGCCCTTGACATATTGGCCTCTCAAATTAAATATACAATCCCTCACTTAGAGTCCTCTCAATCCAATATTTTTATAAGAAAAATTCTGAATTTTAAAAGGACAGGGCCAAAACTCAATTTTTTTCCAAACAACAAAGCAGACACTAGCGTGGAACACAAGTTCTCTGTGATGATACCAGGGCCACACGTTCAGCTTGCACAACAATGAATCAATCCAGGTATTACAACAGTCATTTAGTCCAGTTCTTGAGAGAGAAAAAAGAAATATGCATTACTCCCAAAAAGTGTGGACCAAGGGATGTCAAACAGCAGCATTTGTAGCGCTGGTAGCATGTGAACCCCTTGGAAGAACAGGGGACCTCACACAGTCAGGGACTACCACTGGCAGCAGCAGTGGCTCTTTCATATCCCTACTGATGGTGCTACTCGGGCATCTCTGCTTCTAATGGTGAGACGTGGCAAAAAGTTAACACTTTATGGATATGCTGACAAATAATTCCTATGAGAAATATTTTAGTGAAGCAACACATTTCAAGGCCTTCTAGGCACTTACAAAGCTTTGACATGCTGTGAGATATTCTTAAATTTTCTGAATTTGTCAAGTAGTCCTAATAAGTTAGAAAGGATATTAAAATTCAAAGATGGTTTAAGTCCATCCTCCAGAGCAGTCAAATGATAGATGAGTAATCCTTTTCATAAATTTTGAATGGACAAATATATATATATACACACATGCGTAACAAGAGTTGTTCATTGTCATGAAACAGAATAAAATCAAATATTATTCCAGAAGCTCTTGGCTCCTACTGTGCTGAATATCCAATGCCTTTACAGAAATGAGAAAAATGGAGGAAAGACATGAAGAACAAGAAATTGCTCATATGGTGCAGAAAATGTCTGCTGACATATACTACTTATTGTAAAAAGAAAACATTGTTTATAGGTACAACTGTGAAAAGTCTGGAATATAGATATTCTGTAGCTCAGCAGTTTTTCATTCAATATTCATTCCTGAAGTCTTCTGATATATGGATTTTATACTGTTTCTGGGCATTTTTATATCAGATGGTTGTAAAGACTGTTAGACTTCATAATAACAGTAAAAGTTATAGCATGTTTAAAAACCCAATTGATGTTTCAGTATCTTTAACTGCATCATTTATCATAATAAGATGTTTATATTTCATCCTTCCAAGTTAACAGTGGCGAAGCATCAATTTATCTTTTTGTTCTGATCGTGACACCGTGTGGTAACATTTCATGAATAGTATTTATTCATTCTGTAAAACTGTGTTATTTTCAATACTCCTCTCAACAGTATATTTTAAATTTAGCAGAAAGCTTTCCCACTAGAAAGCAATCTTCACAGCACCCCAGTAGTGTTTTTCTTACCTTTGGATACCCTGCTGCCTCTGCTTTAAAGCATAGGGGTGATTCCTGAAACGTTGCTACAGTTGCTCATGCCAAGACCTAACAGGCACCACCTGTGACCAGGACAGTGACTCCATGGAATGGGAAATTCAACACTTGAACAAGCCAAAGGTGGGAAATCCACAAATTTAACAATAAGCAAAGAGTGGAAGGATGAAAGCTGAGTTCAGGTAACATTTTCATCTTTATTTCAGATTTGTTCTCTCACCCAGTCGAACACAGTATATTTGTACCCACAAATATACTGTGCATCCCTCTTCAAACAAAATTCTAGAAATATGGGGTACTAAAGATATCTTATGATATACTAATGTATTTATACCCTTTAGGATCACATGGATATTTGTTCTGGAAACTAAGCCACAATATAAGCCCTAGAAGCACATCAAAATGCAGCTACTAGCAGCTGATTCCACCTACTTGTAGGCCACTAAACTGGCATATCTTTATTGCTCTAACAAAAGCAATTCTATTAATAAGTCAAACTGTTCTGAATCAAACTAAAATAAGTGAAAACTGCTTTAAAGTAAAAAAATATGATTCATTACTGGGTTTATGGATTTTCATCAATTAATCTGAAAGGAACCTAGAGTAATCTCATGCATGGTGTTACAGAGTGCAGAGAAGGAGCAAGTGTTTAGCGTATTAATGCATCTTCACATCTGTACACAACTGTTGAGTAGATGTTATAAAATTATTTTTCCTATTGCTTTCCCAAAAACTTTCCTAGGTTGACAAGATTCTTGTGTGAAATAAAGGCAGATAAGAAACTAAAGAGAGAAGAAAATTTATCAAGGAGTCAGAATTCAAAGTTTTATATTAGTTTTACAATTTTTAAACTCACTACTTATGGTGTAATCCCTCTCTCTAACCCAAAGTGACTGGGGAATAGATTAGAGCCACAGCATTCTCACCTTACTGCTGGGGAAAGGACAAAGTGCACTTTCACATAAAATGTATTTGATCTACACTCTGGAAACTCTTCAGACAGTTTAATTTATTAATATTCCCAAAAGTTAAACCTGCTTATCAAACCATGTTTTCTTGACATGTCCTATTTACATCCGATAACCAAAAGAATGCTCTATTTTAAGTAATATTGAACATATCATGAAAACACAAAAGTACTAGAAACAATACTGTTTTCTGAGGGTAAGATTAATCTTTCATTAATGGTATGAACTAGGCAGTTTTTCTGTAGGGTGGCAAACAGAATTAAACAATTGTACTTACACATGGGCTAGGTTTTACTGCATCACTTGGGAAGAATCCAAGCTCTCCTGTTGTTAGATTTCTGCCCTAGGAAAAAAAAAAAGGACAAATTTTTCAATTTTTGAAACATAATGGAGACTAATAGTAAATAATAATACATGCTGAAGGATTTAGGACAATAAGTATATCCCAGAGTCTTTAAAAAGCGCTGTTCTAATGAAGTGCTGCCGAACAGTTGTGTAGGTTTTGCTGTTATTTTGTTGGGACTTTTAATACAACTGAGTAATAATTACAGCTGATAGACCTGAGAGCTCAGAGAGGAGAGACAAGAAGGGAGATCCAAGACTAGGATGTGTTTCCCAGTTCAAAGGAAATCTGCCACTGTCTGACATCCTCATTAATATTAATGATCTTCTTTCAAGTTACTTCCTCCTCTGTTGGCAATCTAAAGAAAGCTGCCCCATTGCAACATTACAGATCCCCAAAATGACTTGTGGCACTCGCAGCACACGAGAGATCAAGACAACTGCAGTGGGAATTTAAGGTTAGTAATCCAACAGCCAACTCAGACTCTAAAAGTTAAATTATGCAAACCATTGGAAATCAGGTGGCCATGAGAACACCAACAGAATTAGAGATCAACTCTCTGTCTATGATATACTCACCACATGCTATAGATCCATCCACACAACTGGGAGAACCAGCTGCAGAAATGGCCTCAACTGAGGCATTTATGCAACACAACTGCTGCCCCTCAAAGTTGCAGGACCACCAATTTGCACCAAAAGTGACCTGATGATCACAGATCCATGTGCCTCAGCAATTCACAGTTCAACATGAACCAGAGAGCATCTCCTCAGCCAGACAGAACAAGAAAATAAAAACACCTTTCTAGTCCTAGTAAATATTCGGCTGTGACCAAGCAGATCACATGTTTCAGGGCAGAACAGAGCACATAGCTAAAATTTCTAAACACAGATACATAAATTGAGGGCAGTAAAATGTGTATTTTGGCCAAAAAATGTTTTTATTTAGCAGATTTTTAAAAGGCACAAAAATGCTTAACCTCCATTGAATTTAATATATTGACTGTAAGCATCATATACTCTCAGCATTTGGCAACGAAAGTAAGCATGAGTACTTTACAAGCATTAAAATCTTGAAAATTATATTTATATTTTATTTTTGGTGGTATAGCTACAACATAAAAAAAAAGGGGGAAAAGTCTTTATGAACAGACATGGAATTTCTTCAGGATTTTAGTTAATTTTGTTTCTGTAACACTAAATATGTTATTGTACCCTAATACACAAAACAGAATTCAGCAAATTCAAATAGGATAGAGCTGAATCTAAAAAAATTAATAAAGGTTTACAAAAAAAACCCAACCATTCTTTGATTGGTGCTACCCCAAGCACACTAAATGAGTGCATCATTTTCCTAGGGAGATCACTAAGCCATTTATCACACCCAGTAAATGCCATCTCTACCAAATATACAGAGAAGTGCAAAGGAGGCAAAGGAGACAGGAAAGCAGGTAAGCAGCATTTAAGCTAAATATGGTTTACAGCAATGGTATTTTAGAAAGAATTATGTGCAAACAAGTGACAGTCTTACAGATTTGAACCTCTGTTCAGCCCCTTCAGTTCCTTGCCCTCTTTGACCGTATTTGAATAGAGGTTACCCTTTGCATCTCTATATTCTATTTACTCCTGAAACATGAATCCCTCTGAAGTATAGACTTGACTTTTAAGCAGAGCTCTGTGAAACAGTCTTCCATCTAAGTGATACTTATGTTCAATACTAATCATACCTGAATAGCAAGTACCATCCCACTCAATAAGACCAGCCACTGAATAAAGCATATTAACATCTATCAAAACATGTCTGACCGCACTTCAGCTATAGTTTAAGCATTGCTTAGTAACCTATGTTGTTTATTTGATGAGCTGTAAAGAGTGGAAAAATCATACCTAAACCACATGTACATATCTATTACAATCACTTCAATTTCTAAACTGAGCAATGGTCAAGTTAAAAAACTCATTGTAATATTAGACTTGCAGGTCAGCTGTAAATTACTCTAAAAGGCCTCTTGAATAATTTCAGATTTTAATATAAATTGCATTCTGCAGGGTTTTTTTCTTAATATGCATTTTAAAATGTAGATGTCATTAAAAGACTTAGAGAAATCTGCATTAAGCAGTCTGTGACAAGACAGGGGGAAAAAATATTCCTGAATGATGCTAATAGAAGTGACAATTTCCATTAGGATTCAAATCTATTACTAAAGCTTCTGGGGAAAAAGCCTCACATTCTCTGGTTTCTGCTAGTTAAACACAGGGAGGTTCTAGCTAAATTCTTCAGCATGATAATCACAAATAACAATTAAGACAATTTCCAGTAGATTGAGTTGATGGATGTGTATGAACATGGCAATAGAATCAGTTCCACAAGGTGCCAATAATTCAGGCTTGTACTAATTGTATTAGTCAGATGATTTCCTTCTGGCCAGTCCCAAGTCAAGAGCAGGATTAAAGGCTTCTCCAGATCAGAACACTAGACCTTGCAAAACCAAGTTCTACACACGACAGTATATAGGTCAAATTCTGTCAATCAGCATTTGAAAAAATTTATTTCTAGTGATGAGAAATATCCATGATCTGCTAAATAAAGCTGGGGGGGCTGGGGGGGTTTGGAGCAGAGTTGATTTTTTTATTGCGTTTGGAGGGGTTTCTGGGAGGGGGTGAGATGGTTGGGTTACACCTATTTTCATATTTTTCAACAGATAAAGCAATTCTATTGTTTATTACTTCCCCTGATTAAATGTTGTTCAGTGACATAGGAGGAGTTCACTGATCCAGACCTGAAGAGTTTGGAGAAGATTTAATCCTAACTGTAGCCCGAAAAACAAAAACCAAAACAAACAAGAGAAAGTATGACCTAGCTCAGAACAAGCAGTTTTTATATTATATTCATTAACTTATTATAGCCTCAAAGACAAAAGAAAATCATGAAGACAAACACAGGAACAACAATTCAAGATGACAGATGCTTCCCAGTTGTTGTTCTTCTATTAATATCCTGAAAGTTCTTCTATTTAGCTCTATTTCTATTTATCCAATAATACAAACAATTAAGAAAGTAATCAAAAAAAATGAGACACACTTTAATGCATTTATAGTTAAAGTGAATGCAAGTCAGTCAGCATTTTCAATGTTTATAGTTCTCAATTAAGCAGAAATTTCAGTAACAGAAACAGTGATGTGAATCATGTGACAGCAAATTTTGCCATCAATAGAATATACTTTTCCCATGTACATTAAAATCCTATCCTTAACTGACTTGAGAGGGCATCAAGAAGTTTAGGTGTAGTTCTGTTTTTCAGAGTTGTTTCTCTCCCCTATAAATCTAATATTCATTAACCAGGGGTTTTTTAGTTCTGCTATGTTAGAAAAGCCGTGACTGAAAAAAATCACAGGAATTTGCTGTTTATGCCAAACATTCTCCTTAACTCTTACAGTTTCACTAGAAGGACTGCCACCAATGTCATGTTCTTGCAGATTTACTCACTTGGACTTTTACTCTAAGGCTGCAAGAATGAAGCTTTACACCACATAGGAACTACTGGCAATTTAAAAGTAAAAATAGTCACCATTAGATATTGATTTGGATAAACAAAAAAGGGTTTTTTGTTGTTGTTCAAAAAGAAAAAAATTACAAGAGCAATATATCAATAAGAAATTAATATCTGGACTAACAGAATATAACCATTTGCTAAATGATACAGTACCTGCCAAAATAAGCTATGTGCATCTCCTTTAAGTAGTTCAATAGTGTCCCCAATTTGGATGTGCAATGGTGGACCATCTTGTGCTGCTGGCTGTGGTATTCCATTGTAGTTTCGAATTACTTGCATTTTTGGTAAACCTGAAAAAACACACACACAAGAAGAAAAGACAAAACATGAGCCCAAATTTATTTTTACTTAATGACGATCAAATCTGAAGAGCACAAAGCAATAAAGCAAAGAAACGCTACGTCTTTAACAGACACATGACTAAGGCACTAGTACATAGTACTATAACATGCACAACCTAAAAGAAAATAATTACTTTGGAAAAACATCTTGGTCCTCCTTTCTTCTTGGGGTAAAGTTGATTTCATGCCTATGGGGACTCTTTTCAACTGAACTGGGATGTTCAAATCACTACCACTGAGCAAGCACATGAATTCAAAATCTTAACCAGGAAGTTTTTGGTTAAGTCAGGTTTTTGTAAGAATGTATTTTAATAAATACAAGGCAAGAGTGAATGCATGAAAAGTCAAGGTTGCTGGGCTGCCATATTTAACATGTTTCTTGCTGGAGGGTCATGATTAACTTAATTCTAAAACAAAGGATCAGTAGGCCCACAGAAGACCTACTTCTGTTGCCAGATCACTACTGTAATTTAGGAGGCAAGAAACACAATAACCATGATCTCCTCTAAATTGTACAGAACATGAAAGAGATCACCTTCAATAATTACTACTCTCTCTATTAATGAATAAATACTAATCCCAAGTGCCAACGAAACATTAGGCAAAGTAATACCAGCTCTTAATGTTACTCAACCCAAATGACACGGTAAGTTTTACTATTTCTGCAAGTTATCTGGCATACTTAAAATGGGGTCCTAATTATTAGCAAGCCATTATTCCACTTAGGCAAATACTAGGCCTTGCTTTGTTTCTCAGTTGCAGGCTGTCACGCTTTCAGCATCAAGAAATGCTTCACGCACTGCATGGCAAATAAAAGCAATGCTGCATACAAGTGTCTTCTCAGAGCTGATGACTGTCCTAATGCAAGGAAACTCCCTTATCACAATTTACATGGTAGTTCTGCATATGTGATGAACAAACTGTAAGCATGCACTCATCTTGGAGACACACTTGGAAGTCAGAACAAATGCACAAAAAAATTATTCATGTTATGAAACCTTGTATTGGGTGATTTAGATTACAACATTTTTAGTGTGCAGATATAATATAAATCCCACCCTAGTATTGATCCTATCAGAAGATGCTCAAGAAATACTCATATACTTCTGAATGCAAATCCTGGTGGTCTTTTTAAGATACATCACTGCTGAAATTATTCATCATAAATATGAATAAAAGCACCATTTATTTCTATTCCACTGGTAATTTTGATTATTGTCATCTCCGAAAACCAGGCCAAGAGAACATGGGGAAAAAATTGTTCTGTGTCAACTAGCAGAATTATTCTAAAGATAACAGAGAATTAACCTTGTTAAAACATATCATGCCTAGAACAGTTGTGTATAATTCAGTATGCTTAATTCTGTAAAATCTGACAGAAATTTTGATGATAAAATTACCTTGGCAGATACAGTGTTGGAAGCTTTGATCTAACACCTCTTAAGATCACTAGAAATAATCCTATTCATTTAAATAGGCTTTTGGGTTACAGCCTTAGCCTTAATGGAGTTTACTGACTTGCTTCAGATGCCTTCTTAAAACTTGTTTATTGTAATGCCTACAGAAACTGTGACAACTACAGTGTTTATTTGCTACATCTGGTCTCTACTATAGTGACCAACAAATCTTATTTTTCTACTGTAATTTTACTACCTGATTTTATCCAGTTGTTTCCTTTGGCCTCCTTAGGAGTTCTTTGTGCTCAGTGTTGTTGTTGCTGTGAGTACACACTCCCTAGCACAATGTATATGCATTATCACCAGATTTACATAAACCAGCATCTGGAATAACAGGGATACATGGCTAGGATTCCAAAACATTGCAACAATACAGTAGCCAATGATATTGCAGTGTTGTTCTGTATTACTTTCATGATACTGCATGCTATCTTCAAGGCCACTGATAAAAAATACATGCAGAAACAAGGGCAATTATTTTTTTGTGCTAATTATTTTAGCACACGTTAAATTTTACTCAGATTCTGAAAAGCACTTTCTACCTCAAACAACTGAAGATAAATTCACTCTCTAACAACAAAAATGCTTGAGTCACTAAGAAAAATATTCATTTCAGAATCAGCAATACGAGACATGCATAGACAGTCTGTATTGATCAAAGACATAAAAGCAGAAAGTGAACAACTAATGTCTTTTACTTGTTGTATGAAAATATAAAACAGACCTGGCCCTGTTATATGATTTAAACTTACTCTTTTTTTTAAAATCAGTTTTTCCAAACAAAAGACTAAATCGAATCTTTGAATCAATCAATCGGAGACAAGCACATACTATTCTGGAATAGCTAAATTTTCCATAGGTAAGTGTTCTTGTCATAGAACTTCCCTTATATCACCATCAAGCATGGAGGAAACAAATGGGGTGCAGAAAAGTTAATAAATTGAGGTAAAGAGTCAAAGAGCTCCAAACACAATACCTAACTTCCTTTCCACCATTAATTACAAATTTGATTATAGTAACTCAGAAAGAGTTCAGCAGATTAACACTGAGCTGGTGTACATTTAATTGGATGGAAACTGGTCAGCCTTCATGTCCTAACATATACAAAGTACAGTAGGGTGAGAGGGATCAAGTCCTATCCATTGTTAACACAGGAACCATCTCAAACAATCTGTCAGTTGTTTAGCAAGGTTACCTTCTACTTTTCTGTGTAAATTAGTTCATGGAGATGAACTAATACTAACACTACTTATATCCACCCAGACAGAGGCAGCAGCTTGCATAGTTCTTTTCTTTGCCTGCATTTATTTTCATACTATAGTAAAAGAGAGCAATCATACCCCTATTAACCTTCACTTTGCGAGGCTAAATGAGCCAAGTTCTTTCAGCTTCCTCTCATAACAGATCAATTCCTCTGAGGCAGTTTACCAACTGCTTTACAGAAGATCAGACAGACAAGATCTAGAATATCTTCCTTGTCTATCTTGATGTTTCATTTTTAATTGGCACATGGATTCACAACAAATATAATCATTAAGAATCTTGAGTGCTTGCTGTAATATAATAATGCACACATAAAAAGTGGTATGCTACAGACACCTGAAGTGTTTTAGAATATAATTATGGATCATTTGTGACAGAAACAGTATAGAACCATTATGCATTAATGACTAAAATGTGAAATATGATAAGCATTAAAGACATTGCCAATGCAAGGTACATAGTTGCAGTACTGACAGTACCTGACAATTGCAGAAAACTTGTGGAAACACACCTGGCACAAAAATATTATTCATTCACATGTTCAAAAGCAGCTAAAATTGCAACACAAAGGACAAGGTCAGGATTTCAACCAGGCATTATTATCAATAATGTTATGAATCCCATTGCCTTCCATGAAGTCAGATTTACGTATAACAAAGTTTTTATCAGGAAACTTTTCAATTTAAAGATACAAAAGAACCTGTCAGTTTCCAGCCTTGAAATAAAAAAGCAAACTTATCTATTTATTACACCAATAAATAGCTGAAGTTCACTTCACTTGAAAACCAGGAAAAATCGCCAGATTCCAAGAACAGTCTTCACAATCAAGCTCTGGGTCACAGAACTAACATAAATTGATGATCTAAATTGTAGCTCATGAGAAAAACAGAAAGCAAGGTGGAGTCAAGATTTACAAAGTACCAATTTGTCTACATTATAGAAAAATAAAACCTTTTAAAAACCATACCATGCATTTGAGTATTTCATCTCATAATTATGACTCAAGGAAGGAGGTTACATTTTAGAATTAACATAGTACATAATAAGTTAGAATACCCAGTATATACATGAAACAAAAAAACCTATACAAAGTACTTGTATTCCTCACAGCAGCTCCGCATTTATGAGCGGCACTGAACGACCCTCAGAGCTTCATGCAGAGATTCAAAAACGCTATTTTTTGCTAACAACATGCATAATGCATGCCCTACGATGACCTCTATCTGTCAAAATTGATTCCAGCATCTGTTATTTCCAAGCAACGCAGAATGTGGTTTAGGCTTTGGGCAGGGATCATTTTAACATACAAAATAATGACACAGCATACAGAAGAGCAGGGTTCAAAGGTCAATTTGTGGATATACTATATACTGTTAGCACAAAGACATAAAATAGCTTTGTCTGCATTAAACATCCCTTCCTAGTTAATATGAAGGAAGACTTTCTTTTTCTCTAGGGAAAATATAGCCTAATCAAAAAATATTTATAACCGGGTCCAAAAACCCACAAATGCAATGGAATAAAGCCTCCTGACTTCATGAGGCTTTAATTCTGGAACAGAATTTTAGACTATCTGACAAGGTTACATCTTGATGTTTCCAGAATCTCAAGAAAATGCCACTTGCCTTCCATATAGGAAATCACACGAAGGGTCCCTAATTGTGTCTTTGCCTTCACCCATGTTTTGAGTGTCTGTTTGGAACTTCTGAACTCACTTTAACCCTTTTTGGTTTATATCTTTGTAGCTACAAAAATAGGGCATGCAGTTCTGCTGAGAAACAAGCTGACATTTAGTGATTGTTAAGCCTTCCATAGTAAAGACCAGGAGAAATATTCCATCCCAAATCACAAGGGTACATCTCCAGACATCTTCTAAATTTCAGAGAAAGTTGCAGAGAGAGCTGCAGGTAAGCTCCCTCTCTCTCTGGTATGCAGAAGAGATAATGCTCACAGACATACACAGGGTCCCTTTGGGTCGGGGAGGGCAGGGGAGGACAGAGAGCAGATAAAAAGCCTTGGAAGAGCGTGGGAATGTGCCTTTCCTCTGAGGCCCTGTGCTGCCTGGCAGTGCCATGAGGTTTGTAAGTTTTAATGTCTTTGCCTCCAAAATAAACCCTGTTTGAACCCTTTCCACTGCCTTGGCATTCTTGGGGAAGATACCTGTGTATATTTTACTTTACACCCACAGTATCATGGGTAATTTTAACAGCAGAAAATAAAGAGACACAGGCAAAGGGGAACTTGGATTGAAATAAAAGCAAAGAAATAAAAAATTAGTATTTACAATATGGTAAGTAAAGTTAGACTGAGAAGGTGTCATCAAGAAGTGTAACTGCAGATAATAAAGTAACACGGAGTTATGATAAAAAGAGAAAGAGGAAGACAGATCAGTTGATAAGAACAGCAGTGGGAAGAGCAGGTGGACCATAATACCCATAATCCAAGCATTCATGACACAAAGGACACCAGCCTTGACATGTTTGTTGGCAACACCTAGGTCTAACACTAATATTAAAAGCTACTTAAAGGAAAACTCTAATCTGAGCATGGGCTATATGAAAACAAAGTTTGTTGGCATTCTCTGTATATCTTTCAAATCAGCTCTGCTACCTTCAGTGTTTAAAATTCCTGCTTCTAATAATTTTGTTGCAGAATTAACAGTAAACTTGATTGTCCTCTCTTGCATTTATCAAGAGAGCAGCTTCTCAATTCCTCATCAGTGTCATCTATTTCCACAGCCAGTGGAAGTCAATCGCTTTGTACCGGTACTGCCAACAGCAAAACTTGTCTAGAAGGAGTTCTTAGCTGGTGAGGAGACATGAAAAAAGCAACACTACATAATCACTTTTAAAAACCCACTTACTTTCATTTTCTGAGGATGTGCATTAATGGTTCAAAAGAAACTAGGTTGGGGTGAGGGGTTTTTTAACTTTTAGGGTGAGTACTCGTGACAGAAATTACAGATCTCACACACATGGAAGATGCCAGCACAGACTTTTAAGTGCACTCTTCAGAGTGGTAATTATTTAAATAATTAGTATTGGACAAAATTAACACAATTAATAAGTACACAGACATACCTCAAAGAAGATATTTTAATTGAATTTTTAATCCTCCCAGTCTTAAGTCATTATTTTTGTATGTTATCATAATTAGAAGTTCTAATTTTAGATATTGCTTATAGGTCTTATATTCATAAAATAATAAAATAGGCTGAGTTGGAAGGAACTTTAAAGATCATCTAGTCCCAACCCTCCTGTCATGGGCAGGGACACCTTCCACTCGACCAGGTTGCTCAGAGCGCCATCCAACCTGGCCTTGAACACTTCCAGGGATGCAATCCCCTTCCAGGGATGGGGCATCTACAACTTCTCTGGGCGACCTGTGCCAGTGCCTCACCTCCCTCACAGTAAAGAACTTCTTCCTAACATCGAATCTACACCTTCCCTCTTTCAGTCTAAAGGCAAGATGGCTGAAATGCTGACAGGGCCTAAGACTCAGCTTGGAGTATTTACTTATCCTTCCTTTAACTGTTGAGCCCTTTAACTGTTTAGCATTTGATTACCATTCAATTAAGTCTCACTATTTGTCCTGTGATTAACCACAACTCTGGAGTTTGCCACTTGACTCTATTTTAAGTCAAAAAACTAGAGAAGGCTGATTATTAAAACATTTAACAGCTACCACGAGCCTTAACGCAACTGTGTAGGTTACTGTTGACATAGTTACATAAGTAAAGCAGTCCTTTCAGGGGCAGGGCTTTCTTCCATAAACAGAGAACTCACATCCACAGGGGAAAGGTGGGGGGAAGGATGTGGAAGGGGGCAAAATAATTTTCACTATCTCCTAATTTAGATGACAAATCCCTAATGGTGCTCCAAACCACATCTGATAAACATTCACATTCCTCTGCCACAGAAATGGAAGATTTAAGGACTGTTATCCTACAGAACACATAAAACTACTGGAAAAACTAAAAGCAAAACAAAACCAAGAAAAAAAATTCACAGGCCTAGCCTTGCTTTCTGTAACTGTCCTCAACTATTCCAAAAACTGTGTCCTTCTTAAAAACCTTACTGAAGCAGCATTTGGGATTCCCTCCAGTCCTCTGCTACCTGTCAAATCCATAGTTTTTCAAATACTCAATTTTTTCACCATTTCTCTTTAATCCTGCATATATATAAACTGTATTCTTGGCAGAGACCTCTGCAAAAATGGTCAACCATCAACCAAAATGAAGTTGTGTGGGAGGAAAAAATCTGTCTGCTAACAGTCTGATCAACAACTTGTTATGAGAAACAGAAAAACACAACTCAGGAAATCCTTTTGCTTCTTTGGGTTTTGTAGACCTGATCATTAGCAAAAAGCCCCCAATAAGTATCTCCTTTTCCAGTTAAGATCCACACAAAACTTGGAACTACATTGCAGATCATAGCAGGAGTTCATTACAAGGAAAATAAACAAGTCTAGAAATGTTGTTCAATTTACAAGGTTGCATTTTTGAAATTGTGTTATTCCTGGAATATTTCTGCACTTTTTTTTTTATATTAGTAGTTTGTTCTGCTTAAAGAACAATGCACAGACAAATGGACATCTCCCTCTGAACACCAGTATTTGACTTCACTTAAATGTTTTTGTCAGCAAAGGTTTTTGAGGATAACTGCTTAGTGACAACATGAGCAGCATTAATAAAATTAACAGCATGGGAACATGGATTTTCACTGAAGCAAACAGTCCCCTCTCAGTAGCAGCTTTAAGTTTTCAGGTTTTCCAAGTGAAGGTCAGTTTTGTGCTCCTATAAATATAGCTAGCACTTATTTTTATCAGAAATAAGTAATTTCACAGTTTATCACTGAATATTCTGAGTTGGAAGGGACACACTAGAATCATTGAGTACAACTCTGAAGAGAATGGCCCATACAGGGAAAAAAACCAGAACTCTAGCACTAACAGCACCATTTAGCCAAGACAATTCCAAATCCAAACTGAAGTTTCAGCATTTTTTTCTTATTTAGAAAAACAACTCCAACAGAAGGCATTTTCTTACTTCACTCCTAAGCAGGACATTTGGCTCATTGTGTCTTTCATTTTAAGGAATCTGGAAGCTTGCCTCTGTGCAAGAAAAAACAGGCACTACAGAAATGCTTCTGATGAGCCATGTTTTTAAACTTCAGAAGAGAAAGCCATAAGGGCTGTCTTTTGGGAAAGGAATGAACCTATTATTATTTAGATGACCATTTGTCTCTCATGCCCTTAAACTCTCACAGATTCACTCCTGAGATTTAAATTTACTTCTGTGTCTCAAAACTGAAGGAAAATAAACTGAAGATTTTGGGAAGTCAGGGGACAAAATATTACAAGAAAAATATGAAAAATTAGTCAAGTACACTGCAGAAATAATTACTGACATACAAATGCTAACACATTCTCTTTTGCACAGCAAGCACATTCACAGAATCACAGCATATTCCAAGTTGGAAGGGACTCACAAGGATCCTCAAGGCCAGCTCTTAGGTGAATGGCCCATACAGGGATTGAACCCATAACCTTGGTATTATTAGCACCAGGGTGTAACTAACTGAGCTAATCTCACACAAACTGTCCTGGGCAGCTTTCAAACACTCAGTCTTCCCTTAAAATAAATACATATGTTTTTGTAGATCCATATGTAACTGCAGTAATAAGGGATGCCATTTTCAGAAAGATGAAGTACCAAGTACTAGAAAGATCAAGTACCACTAGCTCCAACTTCAGTAGTCAAATTTTTTTCATTATCTTTTACTTTTTAAATTTGACACAGAAACTTTGGCACATTAATTTAGAAAACTTGGACATGCCCTAGATTGATAACTGTGGATTGCCAGTGCAAGAAAGTATGTTTAAAATAACAGAAATTTTGTGAGCGATTCCAACATCACATGTTCGTATTCATACCGAAACCCAGGCACTTCCACAAAAGAGAGGACTCTCTCCGGGACTGCACTGAAAGAAAGTGGAAAAGAGCTAAGAAAGTCACTGACTTCATAATGGTCATAGCTATATAATTTTTGTGATTGAGAGAGAAAACTATTTTTATTTCACTGACAGACTTTGGTTTCCCTTTCACAGCATGTTTTCCTCCAAACAGGTGTTAAGGACAAGCTCTTATGTTTTGTACTATTTTAACTTTCAATGTTTATTCAGGTAACTAGTCCTTACCTGCAGTGACACAGGCAGCTATTCTTGTGAGAGTAAGGGATTTTGGAATTGCCTGGATTGAAAAGAGGTTCAGCACTTTGGACAAACATTAGAAATGGCTGAGCACTAAATGCTTTATGTGAATAAACAATAAAGAATAATCAGGTTCAAAAACACAGTTTTCATTTGTTTTGACAAAGTAATGAAATCTCATCATTTCAATGTAGTCTAGTAGGTGAATTAAGGATATAAATTTTAAAAATCACCATGGCTCAAAATTAAGAAGCTTCACTTATTTTCTTTAAAATTAAGTAAAATGGAGTTTTGGCATATGAATTAAAAAGTGTGGTACATGAGGTGCTGCTTTTTATAAAAGCACACAGCATGAAAATTAACCACTGTTAATTATCACATCTTTTAATGTAATGCCACAGACAGGCATGGCATTCTAATACATGTATTTGTTCAAACATGTACCTGCCCTGAGGAGCTAACAACTTGCACTGGGCAGATACTACAGATGAGCTATGAAGGTGTGTCCAGACAGTAGATTACGTGCAGCAAAAGGCTCTTAAAAACAGGGACAAATCTGGGAAGGTAGAAATCCATTATTCCACAGAAGTAATTATTTTGAGCTGTATTTTTAATACTAATTTCTGCCTGCCATGGGATGATTCTGCAGCAAGCAGTAAGAGAAAAAAGACTTGAGAACAGGAACCCCCCTTTGGAAATTGAATTTAATACTGTCATGAATCTTGTACAGGACATAGGCATTCTTTCTCTTGTTGAGAATTTACAGACTGAATAATTTTAAAAACAAATCACCCATGAAAACACCTACACCACCTAGCATCTTTCACAGGTATCAAATTTTAAAACACGCATTGCTGCAAACGTGATGACATTTTATTCATCAAGCATTGCAAAAATGAAAATTAAATTATCCTTCATGCAATTTCTTTTGTGCTCAGTATTGAGTAATAGCATCTGTCTCTAAGATGAAAGGCCTTAGTCTCCATTTCTGTTACTTACAAGAATTAAATTCTCTGGCAAGAGAGGCATTTTAAGTTATTACATAACACAAAGGGGAAGTGGGTGATGACTGGCAAAGCAGGCAGGTTCCAGCACATGACAAATAATTTTGCCTGCATGTACTCTCTTCGTAATGCTACATAATCCTACAGCTTTTCAAGTTAAACACTTGTGATCTTACTCTTAAAGCAATTTTTCTTTTCTGTGGCCTCTACGCTGATTATAGCAGATACCCTTATTTCTTAAGTTATAGTCCTTAACATACATGCAAAAAAATTTCAAGCCTTACAGACCTTTGCATGCAAGTATCAGTAGACAAATGTTGCCAAGAATTATGGCATTATACTAAGCAATGAAAAGGCACTGTTGTTTTGGCTAAAGCAAATCTGCTTTTAAAAAATATGCCTACTTATTTCTGGTCTCTATAGGCTACAGCAAATAACTTATTCCCTTTGCCAAAAGAGAATAAAACTTGCCTTTATTACAAAGTATTTGTGCTATAAAAGTAAAAAAGTACAAATTCCACTGTTACCAACACAATGTTGTTAAAATTGTTGATCTCTAAATAGTATATACCTGGGATTTTGTTATTATGCTGCATACTTTGCACATTTAAAGCACTGGCAATCTATGAAAATAAATTCTAGGAAATCCAAATTGTATCATATTTTGTGATACCACCAGCTTTGCCATGAATTTGTAGTATCCCTAGCCTCAATCAGCACACACACCTAGACAAAGGCATTCAGACTACAATTTAAATATTCACTGAGTATAAAAATGTATATATCTTACATATCTGTTTTCACTATCTTCATTTACAAGTTACCCATTCTCTTCTAGCATGACTAGGATATAAAAAATTACATTCTATTCTGATGCACTAAAGTTTCTGCAAAGTCCCTTTTTATCCAAGAAAACTATTTTCAGCTTCTAGTATAAATTTTAGGAATTTAAAAAATTTAAATAGCTTAATTTTCTATACCTATATAGATATGTCCCTTCTACCACTACATATAAATAAGACCTTAACTTGAGGATGGCTCATAGAAAAATAAATAATAAGTAGTAAAAGTGTGTTGTTTCAAAGATAAAAATGAAAAAATAAAATAAAATCATCCATGATCCCTTGATCTTTGTTGCAAAAAAATCAAGATGTTATCCTTTAAAAAACCTTTTATCACAGGCAATAAAGATGGGAGTCAAGTTTAGTCCCCTGTCAAGATGTCAGTGTTGCCATAATCATGTTTTGTCTTAAATATTTTTGTTTCTTTCCCCTCCTGGCAGGGGAACACTTACATACTTATCCTCACAATAGTGAAGGCTCTCTTCCTATGTTCTGTTTCCAGTCTAAGTGTGGATTATATACTCCAGAAAAGTGTGACATTTGTAAAGACATACACCATACCTGAAAGCAATGAAGTATATAGGTCCCATCTAACTCAGGATGAGTATATTCTGTCACACCCCACTAACTGTGCAGCCCCCGGACTGAGCTGGTCCAGCAACCCAGTCAGAAGGAAAATCACTTATTTGCCCATCACTGCTGCCACTGCTGCCTCCCATGACCAGTTTGCTCTTATCTCATTGAAGTCACTCAGCCTGTGACCAGCCGATCATTAGATTCAAAAGTAAGGCAGTGAGGGAACACCTGGGTGGGAAAAAGCACCACACCTTTTAAAACCAGCCTGTAGTTACATAAAAGAATCACCAGAGATCAAACTGACACCAGCAGAAACCCCAGACTTGGTTCTTTTGCCCAAACAATTAAAAATTATTTTGCCCAAACTGCCCTGACAAAGAAAGCACACTTAAAAATCCGAACATCAGCTCTTGGAGCTTAGTTGATCAGTCAGTGTTTCTCAGATGCAGGAACCATGTGCAGAGCGACATAAAATTACAGCATTTAAATCAGTACCACCAGAAATGGATAAATAACACCAGCACGCAATGGACAAGAGCAATCAAGCAAAACACTGGGAGGGGGAAAACTATAGGGCCTTACAGAAAGGAACCTGCAGGGTCTTACAGAAGAAAAATAAAGAAAAAGAAAATTGTAGAGGATGTGCTAGCATTAAATGAATTCCACTGTACTAAAATGATCCCTGCCAGTTGCAGAAAGACTGCTACTGCCAGGAGTATGATATTTTTCTGGAAGGAAAGCTGTGATCCATATATGCAGCTTCTGTTGTATCATATTTCATGCTATTTGTTACTGTCAAACACAATTAAGGAAAAAGTCCAAGAACAGTAAACATGTTGCTGTATTGTCTGAACTAAGAGACAGTGCCTCATGGTCTCCACTTTCCCACGTGTCCTATTCCAAACAGGCTGGTTAAAGAATAACCTCTAAGGTTAATGGACTGAGGCACGTTTGCAAGATACCAGATAATGAAGTTACTTTTTAATTCCCTGTTATACACTGAAGCTTAAGAAATGCAAGTTATGAGAAGTGCAAGACTGAACACATCTTCTATTTATCTGCAGGTCAGCAAGAGCAGCAATGAGGGCTGAACTCCAAGTGTTTTCTCTGAATCCCTTATAAAGGTACTTTACCTTTTTTTCCTGAATAAACCACATCTAAGGGTTAAAATGACTGAGCTGAATGAACTGATTCTACTGAAAACTCCATCAGATTAATTTTTACACTGTCACAACTTGAAAATACTAAGTAGTAAATAAATTCAAGAATACAAATGCTGAATTGTTAATTATGATCTGTAAGTTATTTCTTAAAACAGCCTCAGTACCAAGGTGTGAAGGCAATTTTTTCAAGCAACTCAGTTATAATCAGTAGATGTCCCAACACACATACCTGACATTTGTACAAGGTAGACTGGTAAAGCCTACTATAGAAACAGAATTTGCAAGTATATGGATAAATAGAATGTAAAGACTGCACACTTTTTAAAGGAAAGTTAGGGACGTTGTTTAGAGTCTATGAAGCAGGCAATGAGCCTGGACATGATTATATACTACTGCAGATTAAAAAAATAATTTTAACTGGACTCACTATGAGGTTCTCTTCTACTTTATATGATATAAGAGGCAAAGTTCCCCCCCAGATAAATAAACAGCAAAAGGGCAAGAAATAAATGGTAGAAACAACAATATTTTTTCAAATAGAAAGTTGTGTACAAAAGTGTCACCCAGAGGAATCTCTGCTTGGACCTTTTATTGAAAAAACTAGTGAGCATTATTGAAATGGGATTAAGACAGGATTAAGTCTTATAGAAGGTGCAAAATCATTTATTTAAAAATGCTACTTGCAAAGGACTGAAGGAAGATTTCATGAACAACAGGATTCAAAATCAGAGAATAACTCCTGCTGGAAGAACCTTTGGAAGCCATTTGGTCATACCTTCATGAAAAATTTAACTTAAAGTAACATACAGATTGAATACTCATGCATGATTATGGAGTGTAAAACAGCTACCATCCTATAGACAAAAGACCTCAGAGTAATTGCTAAGTACCCTTTAAAATCGGTTCTTTTATATCAATCTAATTTTGCTGAGTACCAATGCTAAGAAATTTCTCAGAGCAGACACTAAGCTAGGAAAATCGATGACTCTTGGACCTAGAAGCATGTAAACAACTAAACAGGATGGTCAGACATACACAAAAGCTTCTGTATCAGACAAATTAAGCAGATAATGGCTCTTCAGGCTAGAGACATGACTGGAAGGGTATGACAGAGACAACTCACGAGTGTCACAACAGTGACCAGAGAAGAAGTACTCATTATTTCATCATTTATTATTAATTTTCTAAATTCAAAAAAAAGTACAGGTGTCAAAGCGATAGGCAGCAGGTTTAAAGCAAACAAAAAGACATGTTTTATTCACACAACTAATTATGAAAATGACATTTAAAGGATGTTGTGAATGCCAAGATTTTAGACTGATTCAAGAAGTGGTAATAAAAGAGGTGGAAGAAAAATTAAGAGCTAAGAAATGAAACTACAAGGTACGGCGGGAACTACCACATCACCTTACCCCATATTCTATCCCTTAGCACCCATTTAATTGGCCACTGTTGAAGGGGACCTGAGCTAGTTTGGCCTGCAACCAAACTCAGCCCCATTGTTCTCTTCTCTGGGAAAGCTCCAAGTGGTGAGCATATTAAAAACTCTCCTGAAAAGCAGCATCAGTTTCTCAGGCTCTTGCCTCCGGCCCCTTCTACCAAGCTTTAAAACCTTCCTCAGGCAGAAGGCAGAGGCAGTTCTGGGAGGTTCTCTTGTGTGAATTTTCAGCAGTCTTTTTTTCTCCCATGGGATGGCTGCTTTCAGTTTTACAATGTTTCTCAAATTCTTTGTGTGAGAATTACTTTGAAGTAGTGATCAAATACTGATTTAGTTAAATGAGTGAGCCACAAAAAAAGAAACCATATGCTTTAGAGTACTGTTAAAATTCAGTAACTTTTGACTATTTTTAATCATTCATTGCCTTATTATCTTTGTTTTGCCTTCTGAGAATGACAGCACCCTGAGGATTAAAATCAGATAGGAAAATAGAAGGGTAAATGCAATATTCCTCTTGAAGATGAGTAAGAGATTTTTAAATCCCAATGAACTTCAGCAAAATCCTATGCAATTCCCTTCTACTAGCCACGGTAAGAAAAGGCAACTTTGAGCCATATAACTTCTGCAAATGCCTTTTTTTTTTTTTTTAATACTACTCTAATATTTTTGTGCATGTTTAAAATACAACAGTGTATTTTTTTGTTTTATTGATGATACTTGTATGCCCATTTTGTCCACTTTTATTTAATCTTTTCCCTTTTTTCTGCCTGCCAACTCCCTTGCAATTATCTATAAACAGTAATATTTTGCTTAGAACAGTTAATGTTGACAGTGTTTTTCTACAGAAAAAGAGAAAGATACAGAACTACTTCTAACCCACCTCAGCTTAAAAAAAAGGAATGCTAACACATGGCTGAGCATGTTTTAGCATTATTTCTCTAAGAGCAAAATAAAATGTTAATTGCTCAAGATACAGAGACAGTCCCAAAAACACATCTAATAAGACAAAAGACTTTAAACTACTCAACTACAAACTGATCTTGCAATCCAACCAGACAAGGATGAAAGAGTTCGACAAAATAAATACATTTCACCCTTTGGCATCTGGGTCTTCTGATGTTTAATTAAAAGAAAAGGCTAAAGGCTATGTTCTCTGAATGTTAGCTCACTGCTGAGATGCCAAGGGGACAGGCACCTTTCTAAATACCTCTCCCCAACAGGAATGTAAAAATAATTTTAATTTAAAATAAAACAACCTAAATAAAAATCATTAAATTGCATTTGAAATGCTTCATTGGAAAACAAAACTCTGCTCTGCCTTCCAGAAATGCATTAGTGAAAAATTTCTTGGTGCAAAACATTAGACATGTTCTTTCTTGTATCACAACAAAGATGAATTCATTATTTTGTGAAGCCCATGGCATCAGCACTGTAGTTGAAAAAAAAAAAAAAAACAACCAGCAAAGATCTTGAATGCAATATGTATTTTTAATAAGTATGTGAGATAAATTAATTTGATCTCACAAATTAGGTTGCACAATTCAGTGTCTCTATGAATTCCCTGTTGCTGAGGTCCACCTGAGAGAAGCTGCCCCATTAACTGCTCATAAGAATGAGGTGACCACAAAGAAATTCCCTGACTCTGGTCTCAAACACCAACACCATCCCAGCCCCATGATGTAAAACATGTTAGAACATGTCTATCAGTACCAGGAGACGGTCAGGTTAGAGCTGCAAGGAAGGTCCTCTGAAGGACTCCAGAACCTTCAGGGTCACACCGCATGTCAGTAAGCAGCACTGCCTCTGTCCTGCTGAGCACTGCTCCTTTTGCAGCTGCCCTGGTAAACTAGTTCTTACCTGCAATTCACCTGGTCCACAAAGATTCCTAGAGACATGCACTGTGTTCTTTATAGTTACCTCAAACACAGCATTAAGATGGTGTGGAAAGAAGGAAAAAAATATCCAGAGTGGAATAAAACCCACACAAAAGTTAAACATGTGTCACATCCATACAATCAAAACTCATTTTCAGTTCTGTAGCTTAAAACATTACTGTGTAGAGAAGTCTTCAGCTACTTAGCAAATCTAAGTTTACTAATGCTCCATAAACAGTGCAAAATTGTTTCTAGGGAAAATATGCAAAACCATATACACTTGGTTATGGTTGTTAATTATTAGACACATTTTAGTTCTAAGAGAAGTAGATGTTTTGAGTTCCTTCTAGTCTCTAAAATAGTAATTTCTTTGTCTCATTTTTTAAGCCATGGGCTGAATTTTTATCTATAATAAGAAATTACAAAAACTAAAACAAAGGGACATAAAAACAGACATGGTCCAATGGAGAAATAAATTCCTGAATGCCTGTTTTCAGCACTGGGCTCCACATTGCAGAAGGTTACCTTTTCTCACCCATGAAATTGGGCATTCCCTATACTGGGCTGAAAGACAACAGTCAATTAGGACTACTAAAGACTTGCCTGGATAGCTAAATAAAACAAGAAAATGAGAGACATGCCTCAAATCCTCAGTTAAAGAAAGTAGTTTTATCTGTAACAATTGCATGCTTGGCAAAGCATTATCTGCAGGCTGGGATATCCCAGCATTTGAGTTTGAGCCAGATTTTGCTTTTGGCTGGGCATATGGTTAGAGTGGCACAGAAATAGAAATTAGAGTTAGACTTGCATATCACAGAGCACACTGTGTCAGAATTTGTTGAAATATCTCACAGTCTAATATACTTCATTCTTACCTGAAAAGGAAATTTAAACCGCCAATACGACAATATCCTCTAATTTTTAGTGTGAGAACAAGATGCAAACATTACCACACTACAAAAATACCTATTTTTTCACTGTTTAGTAATCAGATGCATGTAACAATGGCACAACCTAGTTAAAAGACTCAAAAATCCAATTTCAATAAAATATGAAGCACACAGTAGATTATATCCACTATATCTAATGAAATAAACATATCTCCAATATTGTACTTCTCCATGCAGAGATTTTTGTTTGTTGTTTGTTTAATGTATATACTTCAGGCCATAAACCCAGTTATTCTCTTTAGATCGTTTTTTTTTATGATCTGTGTAAAACCAATATTAGAAGACTTCTTCACAAAGCAAGTATGGACCAGACATCAACCAGAAATACAAATACTTCTTAAAATTAGTATTTGGACTTTGAATCCCTGGGTTGAAAAACACATTTGCCCAAGCCATTTCACTGCACACATTACTTGCTAGTACCATGCGTATCTCCATCCCAAAAGAGGCAGACAATATTTTACTTTCTGTGAAGAGAAAAAACATGTTGGTTCTGTCCCTCAGTTCAGAACTAAGCTTTTCTAATCTTTAATCCATGCTTATAAAGAAATCAGCTATTTAAAAAGTCAGAACATGTTCAGCAACAGTCTTTCACAGATCAGATTTGAGTTTAATCTGCAATGAATCTTGACTATAAGGCTATATTTTTACCAAGTTTATCCTTCTGATACGAAATATACTTTCACACTTTTTCACACTTCTAGAGATTAAAGTTCCAATGTTTATATTAGCAGAAGTGTTTAGGGTAAAACCAGTTTTAAAAACACCAGGCTGTGAATCTATCATATTTAGACTCTTTATACTGAGGGGGAAAAAAAAGGACAGCAAACATATACTGTGCTATTTCGACAGCTGAGACAGACAATAATTTTTAATCCTATTAAAATACACACAAAATTATTTCTATTAAAAGCAGTGGTCAGACTGCATAATTCTTCTCAAGAATTCACACAATAAGAATTTATGCTTATGAATATATATAGGAATGGTTCATTTGTCATTTAAGGCAATAGTGCAAATCACATGCTTAAAATTAAACACATGCATAAAAGTTTTCATCACATTCCCAACACAAGAATAAAATATCATATAATTATCACTCCACATGCCCATTCTACACAAAAACTGACACCAGCCTGATCACTTCTCCAATGCATTTAAGCAGAATCATGTTGTTCTATAGTCCAATGCAAGCTGTACACCAAATTTTTCCTGGTTCTATAGCTGCAGATGTATTAACCAGTTCATTCTGTCAGTGGCACTTATCTGCTTCTTAATACAAAGAAAGGTCATTTAAAACCTGTCCCACTAAAACTTAATGGATGAAGCAATTCAGGAGGCTCTCTGCAACTGGACTACAGGCTGACAGGATTGCCTTTATGCACAGCATAAAGACAAGGTCATGTTTTCTTATGACTTCCAACTTGTACCTCACTTGTACAGTTTCTGCACACATCTCTTTTTGAACAGTATCTGCACATGTTTTTCTCATGACTGTTTTCATTTCCCAGGAATTTCTCTGCCTCATCATCCATTAACCTTTCTTTCTTATTCAGCACAAAGGAAATCTCAAGGAGGAAACTGTCACTGTCAAAAGTTTTAACCCAACTTCAAAGAAATACAAATGAAAAAGCCATAAATAAACTCATTGCTTTTAGGGTACTTCAGCTAGATAGGTTTCTTCCTCAGTGTGCCTTACCAGCAGAAGACAAGATATTTTAATCCAGTATCCTCACAATGTTTTGTTTAGACCATCTTCCCACTTGCACTACTTCTCATCAAATTTAAATGACTTTTCATTCTGGGCTAAGCTGTGTCAGCAAAAGTTGAATTTCACTCTAACAAGCATAAAAGGAGAAGCACAACACATCAACTTGACTACACTATGCCTCCTGCATTCATTATTCTTCACTAGAATAGCCAAAGACAGATATGACAGAATATGATGTTGACAAGTTGCAACCCAAAATAATTGTCTTTACTGGTGATATCAAACTCCCATCAACATTTAGACACTGCAGGTGCTGGTCATTGATTCACAGCAAATATCTGCTTCCTAAACTAGCATCCTTGCTTCAGCACCATAACATGCAACAATGGTAGCAGCAGCCTACTAAACCTCCCGAAAACAAAGCAAATTTATGTGCCAGTGTTCTTGAAAAGCTCTTAGGATCAATGTAATAATGTATTCCTGAAATAACTGATCTCTTACAAAGTGCTGCCCTCTGGATGGCATCTTCTGTCTCTCAGGGCAATGTGTAATCTGATGAGTAGTAGTACTTAGATTGTGCAAAATAGATGCCAAGTGGTTAGTGAAGACATTCATGTCTTTAAAAGCCATCTCCACCAAGTTACAGCAGGACACAGAATGCCCATACTGACAAGCTGCAAATCAAAAAGCTCATTCCATTTGAAAACTGACACTATAATGTATTTCTTACTATTATTTATTTAAAACATTTGTAAGGTCAGAAGCAATTCTGTAAGAAGTCCTCTGCAACAATGTCTCTAATAAGGATGTTCTGCAATTATATTGGCTTTCAAAAATATTAGGGCCACCAAGAACTTCACCAAATAAGACTACCCTAACAACTCACAGAACTGTTCTGTTTAGGTAAGTGGACCAGGGAAGCAGGAGAGAGGAGAAGCAGAACCATATTTTAGGCATTGGTTACATACAGTTTTTAAACACCTATTAATTCAATTATTTTTTGGTAATTTCAATGGTATTTAGTCTTCAATAAAAACTAATTTTAAAGTATCCTTCTATATACAGGTCATGTAAATACTTCTCTCAGACTCTGACAGCCAGTAAAACCTCAAAGGTCCTCAAAGCTGAATTAGTTCACCTGCTAGAATTCTACATGAGACAGCTGTGTTTAGAGAGCCAGATCTGTAAGGACTATTCTGCAAGCACACATTACACTTCACTGCAACACACACCACCGACTGGGAAGGACTCACTCTTGTCAGCAAACACTTGGAAGAAGTATTCTCATTCTCTTCTGTGCGATTCAATTCCTACTCTTGAAGATTTTCCCCTCTGTATTCATTTTCGCAGTTACAAGGTGTTCTTTTTTTTTTCTTTTATGACTGCCCTCATCACAACACACAGAACAATTTATAGAATCATGAAGCAGGTTTATTTTGCTAGAGGGAACAAAGTGACGATACGTGTTCCAAAACATGTCAAAGGTACGTGAGTAAGAAAGGTGTGGTCTGCTTCATAGTTACAACACTGAGACTTTCAGAGCCAAGGCAGCTGCAATGCTAGTGGCACAACCAGCATTCCTACTTTTTGAAAAGTACTTAGCTCTGCCAGGCTGTAATGTTGTGTACAAAGTTGCCATCCTATTTAAGGTTTAACTCCAACTGTTCTCAGGTGTCCACATCTAGAAATATTTAATAATCCACGGCTTAGTTTTATTCCAAATAATCTGCATAACAAATCTCCAGTAATTAAACTATACAAGAAACATAAAGGACAGAAATGTAATTACAGTAAAAAAAGGACACTAAAAATATCACTGAAAACCATTGAGTATTTTATACAGACACATAATGGGTCTCCAGAGGAAATGTTCACCCACTTGAGTATATAGTCTATAAGCAAGCATTTAATTTTCTTAAGGGCTGCTGCTGCCATGATTCCACAAAAGTATCTACTATAAACTAACAGGAAGAACAAAATCACCTTGAAATTCAACATAAAACTGCAATTGGTTTATGGATTTCAGAAGAGCAACTCATACAGTTAAGCACGGCACACCACCACAGTTAAGAGCTGAGAATACCCACAACTTGGAGAAACAGAACCTAAGCTGCAAAAGCAACCATCTGCTTTTCATTGCTTAGTTATTTCTTCTAACACTCTCATAGTACAGTAGGGTGGGTCATGTTAACTGAAAGCCCAGAGGCATTCTGTTGCTCAAATAGAATCAAAGCTCTGNAGGAAAAAAATTAAGAGTTCAACCAGCTGACCTTACCTTTGAAATCCCAAACAAAGCAATCTCTTTAGACGTTCATGATTTCAGCAACACAGTTTTGAACACTGTGTGCATCACAACAGCATTCATAATGCAACTTGAACAAGTGAATTACAGGTTTCTCACTCTTTTTATTTAATGTTTCAATATTAAAAAGTCATGACACAAACCTGGGTCCACATGTCTAGAGCTTCTTCTAATTCCATTTGTTCGTTTCTGCAGAGCAAAAATATGAATCAAGGATATGAATAAACATGTTTTCATGTAGGCACATTGCACGCCTTTCATTCCCACAATCTACTAGGCAAAGCTGGTTTTCTTATTTCCCCCAACCACCAACACAATTATCTTTATCTTGTAGAAAGATCACACTTTGAAAAATATTCTTAGTAATGTACAGTTTTTTCATATAACCCATTTTTTCTGACACTAGGCTCAAAAGATTCTCAGTCCATAGGTTTCTTCATACATCAACATTTTCTGATAACATGAACAAATATATTTTTTAAAAATTTATGAACAGGATAAGGGAAAAACATGCAGTTTGGCATTATCCACCCCAGATAATGTCCACCGAAGTCAAAGCCACTTGCATTGATTAATAAGGTAGAAACTTTGAATATTTTTACTTTATACTGGAGCTAGCTAGAATTCCCTTATGGAATACTTCATTTTCTTATTTTCTGGGCAAGTACTTAAATACATTCAGTAACTTGTCTCTCTCTTTTAAATTGGAAGAACCAGAGTTGTGTGAAATCAGAAACTCTAAAAAGACTCAGACTATTTTAATTTTTTTCCTACATTTTATACTCTAAGACACTTAATATGGATCCCTAGAAATTTCAGTGTGAAATAACACATATCTCGAACTACTGATCTGCTTTTGCAAGCTTGTTTTAACTGGTAACTTGCATGATGGTTCATGCATTTATTTACTTTTTAATCAAACCAAGCAGAGAAAAGCATGTTGCATAACAAAGGGAACAATTAGGTTGCTCTGATTTACTCGCAGTTGATATAAGCTGATGCAGGACACACACCAAGGTAAGCCAGAAAGCAGTAACCTGAGGCATAACCAAATTACCAAGCCCTGTAGCAAGCAAGCAAAATGAAAAGCTTGGTTTGAAAACAGCTTTCAAACTCTTGAGTCCTTGGACATATTCTCTCTGTACCCCATGTTTCTAATTAAAGAATGGATGCAAGTTTTGTTTCATCTGTAGTGGAAAGAAGAAAAAATTTCAAACTGCTGCCACAATGGAGGTAATAGTACTCAAAACAAAAGGCTCAATTATATCCCACATTGTTTTTTATAGATGGCAGCTGTATTGCTGAAACAGATTGATGCAGAATGGTGAGTAACCACAGAAGGGAGGGAAAGGGGCAGGACTGGGTAAAGTAAGTCCAAAGGGAGATGGAGAAATGCTTAACTGAAATGCAAGCAATACTCTATGAGAACCTAAGTCATACACACTACAGGATCAGATGGAAAACAGTTTTAAGGAAATTGTTCTTGAGCTGTATGAAAACATTCTCAATACCCTTAAATATATTGCAGTACCAGTAGATTCTTTACATTACTTGTATGAAATACAAATCCATGTTTTCTAAAGTGACAGTTCTTCATCCATGCTCAAGTTTCCTTCTACACAGAGATAATTAAAGCAGGCAGTTAAGAGCCTTGGTAAAAATGAAAGCAACCCCAATGTTTTAGATCAATTCAACAGGCAATAGCAAATCAATAGCTCCAAAAAGGAAGGGGTTTTTTTTCCCCCTCACAAGAAAAAAATAATATGCATGTTTTTTCATCCAGCTAGATGGTAAATATACTGTTCACCACAGTACATTCACACAGGAGCTTTATTATAGATCCTGGGAGCATTGCCCATAAGGCCCAGTACATGACCTGTTCACAGCTCCCAAGTCGTGCTTGCTGGCTGCAGGACTGGGAAAGCATCAGGCAAATGGACCACACTGTGATGCCCATATTTTAGAGTGCTCTTACTTTGTGGATCTTTCCAGGCACAAACTTAAAAGGCTGGGCAGCTCTTGGCTGGGGCACAGGTGAGGCCACAGTGAAAGCAAGCAGGCAGCAGAGCCTGGGCAGAGGCAAGGCTGTGCCTGCACACCCCAGTCCCCAGGCAGAGCTCTCCCAAACTCATCATTCCTCTGCAGACCTCCAGAAGCCAGAGCCCACCTGAGGCCCAGAGCCCAGGAGCTCACCACAGTGTGTAGAGCTGCCCTGACCTGCCCCCCCGCCCCCATCACCACCATCTGGGGTCACAGTGACACCCAAACATCTCAAACATCAGAGGGCACTGTTGTGGTCATCCCTGCACATGACTATCCCCACACCTGCCATGCCAGCAATAACACCCAGTATGTCATTTAAGCAGTTAAATTACTATAAACTTCTGATCTAAAATAGATGCTAGAAACTATTATGCTAAGGTTTGAAGTGCTGCATCTCTTTGTCAGAATTGGCAGACAAAACTCAGCTGCTGTGCCCTCCCATATGTCAGTGGAGAGGCAGCAGGAGCTGGCCAGAAAATAACCCAGGGTGGGCCTGCAGCCTTCTTGGGCTGATGGCAAGGTACCTATGTGCATCACAGCAGCTCCTCTGTTCGAGTCCCATTTTAACATCCTCACCAGATTACATAAACTCCATAATCACTGGATACCTCTGCATCTACAGTCTTTTCGCATGAAGAGGTGAACACTTCCCCGCCAATCTTTCATCACCCTCTGTCTGGTGTGGCAGACAAAGAAAAGAATACTTTTAACTCTACTGCCAGATTTTGTCTAGGAACAGTAAGGATCTAGCTGTCAGGTATGAAGTAATGTATGCTATCTTACCTGTAGCTTAAAAAAACAAAAAGAAATCCACCCCTTTCAGTGCTTTCAGCACTAAGTCATAGCTCTGCAAGTTTAACTCACACTTTGAAAAGAAGATATTCATATTTAATCATTAATATCTTGTTGCTTAGACAACTTCCACAGCACTCTAAATAAATCTGTTGCTAAACCCAGAAGAAAAACATATCTTTTCCAACAGCACGTGCACAAAGTAATAAGGAACTCATATCACACACAAAACAAACACCACATGCAAAGGAAAAAAAAAAAATCCTTACCTCATGTTTCACGTTTCCGTGTTCTGAAACATAAGTAAAAATTGGCATTATTGGTGATTGCAAACTGCACACCTTTTCTACAGCAATCTCAGCCTGAGCTGCGTGACATTAAAGAAAACACTGCTGCCTTCCCTTTGCTACCTGATACCTGCAGCCGCCCCAGTGCCCGGGGCCGCGCCAGGTCCTGTTGTGCAAACCCCGCCGCGCTCATTGGTGCTGCCCAGCCCTGGGCAGGCTCTGGCTGCAGGGCATGCTCCAGCAGCAGCACGGCAGGATCAGACACTACACCTTGGAAACTTTCAGAACATTTCAAAAGCACTTGGTAAACACTGAGAATTCAAAGCTACAGTTCTTCGTTGCAAGTCGAGTTTACACCTTTTCTTGCTCTCTGTCTTTTCAGAGTATGCCATGTATCAAGATATATATATACACAACTTTAGCTTTGAAGTGTTCTATATTTCATGTCTTTAAGTTCAATTCAGCATTGCATTACCATATCATAGACTGAAGCCATTGGTGGTTTATTTGCCTTTTTTACTGTAAATTTTATGGTACTATTTAAAAACCATGAAACAAATAAAAGCCTGTAGGAGATCAGAAAGACTGCATAAAGACTGGCAATTCAGCATACTCACACCACCACACATACAAGAGACACAAAAGGGGATATCTTTTTTACATGTCTGATCTGATAACAGGTATTTGGGTGTACTCTAGATTTTGGTTCGGTGCGTTAGCAAAGCGCACACAGCTGTATTTACCTGTGTGCACTCTCTAGCACTGCACATGGTGCTGAGGCAAAGCCCAAACTGCACGTGCCCGGTCTTTATGTAACTTCATCATATTTGAAAACTTTTACTGTAATGTCTTCTAAACAGGAAGGCACGTTCACAGTAAAACAAGTAATGAAGTTCAACTGCAAGTACATTTTGCTCTGCTAAAAAAAGGTTACATTAAACAGTAAAGTGTGGGAAAACAAAATCTCTGGCTTTCTAGCACTTTATGTAAAGATGATAAGGCATGCCCAGACCAAGCACGCCAGCTGCAGACGCTGGGCCGGGCAGGCACAGCCTTTACCACTGGCAGAGCTCTTCTCACGTACACCTTCAGTCACCGCTTCCCCTCTCACCGTATGCCAAAGACACTTCATCTTGTCATCCACAGAAAACACCTTTATGATTATAACCTTTCCAAAAGTATTAATTTGCATTTTTATAGTGAGCAAAGAGAAGAAAAATAAGCCCGCCCAAAGGAGGAGCTGCAGGCAGTCTATTGAGATTTTCTAAGGAGCCTGAGGGAATTAGTTGCCAAAGTGCTGCTGAAATTCAATTCAATTTTGGTATTTCACAGTTTGATATGCCTTTCAGAATTTTTACCAAAATATGGATAAAACCACTTTCTTTGAATGTTTGATCTCAGCATTATGAATTACTTCAAATGAAGAGAAGTCAAATAGGTAAGGACTAGTAAAGGAAGCCAGAACTTCAAATCCAGACTCAGAGAGTTTATTTTCTTTTCAGTTTTTTTCCTTTAAGAAAAAAAAAAAGGCCTATGTTTATTTTAGCAGATCTATTATGAAGAAGTTAAAATGGAAATGTCATTCTATCCTCCAGTGGGAATGAATGAATGTGATTTTTAAAGGTTGCTGTTGAATATTATTTGTATCTCCAGGAAATATCCCAAACCCAGCTAGATGAATGAGTTCCATCTGATCAGAGCATCCAATTAGAACATCCCAGCACTTTTCATAATAAATAATTAAGAAACTCTGTGATAACCATTAAATAACTGAATAACTGGATTCAAGAAATCCCTACATAGGAAGGTAATAAATACTCCTGATAAGTCACGCAAAATAAATTTCATTAAAAGGGAGGTGGGAGACTTGGATTAAAAAGAAAACCAACACTGATGGACCAAAACACCATTTGTGGCTTCACTACTGACATTTAATTAATTGAAAAAATATCCAGTATCTGTATTCCCACATAAAAGCCTATTCAAAAGTAAGATTTATTCTTGTCTTGTTATTTCATTACAATTTAAATACTCTCGTATTTCAGAATATTCTGTATTGAATTCTGTGAATTGTTTCCTCACGAAACACCTTTTTTCCTCAAACACTACACAACTACAAGAGCAAGAAAACCCTCATTTCTATTTTGAGAAAAAAAGAATGTAATGTCTGCGGATATCCACCAACAGATATTTTACACATGACAATAATTCAAGTTCCCTGCTTGTGATCAATGTGCCAATTAAATTATTGAGTCTTCAGTTCTGACAGCCAGCTACTCGAATGTCATAGCTCTGCACAGTTTTGGGGTTTCTTTCCGTTTATCCACTGAGGCCATTTTACCACTAGGTCACATTTTGATAATTATATTTTACTATAGAAGCAAGAAGAGCAGCAGCTGGCCTCAGTAAGTGAAGGAGGGCAGATCAGAAAATGGTAATAAACAGCTCCTCAGGGATGCAACAGTGCAGCTGGATTTATAGGTTAACTACATGGAGAGTAAACAAAAAGGATATCTAATAAACTACTCACCTCTCCATTTTAAAAGAAAGCTCAAAATATTTAAAACGCGGTAACTACAAAATAAGCCACTTGGAAGGAGCTGTGGGACTACCTATTCCTTTCCAGTCATTTAGCCAGTCATTGCATAATCAGAGCAAAATTAGAAATGTGACCTAGATGTATCGTAGTGTAGGACCCTGAAAAATATCAAGCCCCCTAAGTGGCTTTTGCTCAGGTTGAGCAAGAATTGTTAGTTAAACAGTACAGCTCAACCTTGGTTGCAGTTTTTAAAAAAGTGGCATAACTCCAATGAACTTTTTGTGATTTGAGCGCTTACTTGTCAATCCAGTTAACATGGAAGGCTTGGAGGAGAGCCAGTAACTTTGTAACTATTGATCAACTCAGCAAAAATGTAAACAGTGAAAGCTGCTGGTTTCCTTTTAGCCATCAAGACCACACATTTTTCATGGATAATCTCTAATGTGCTGTAGCAAGCAATTATTACATAAACAGCATGGAGTATATTATTGGGCATATACATTACCACATGAAAGCAACTCTAAACTTAACCCATTCATATGGCAACACATTCTTTCAAGTTCATCACACAGTGGAAGAAACTTCTTTTCCACATAAGGAAATATAGTACTTTTTCAAATGGAATTATCTGAACAAGATAGAAATCATACATAAGTTAACTAAAATTTACTACAAAAATGACCTGTTCGTGTTTTTCTAATCCATTTATGACCTGATGAGACATGTCTCTAACACTCCCTGGGAAAAGTGATATAAAAATTTTGTGGGTTTGGCACTTTATTTAAAATATTCAAAACATTTTCAGATTCAGAACTGTTATAGGACATTTCTCTAATTGAAATATTCAATATTCTTTAGAACCAGCAAACATTTGCCTGAGAATACTTAATTCAATATAATTGGATGGACTTGGAAAAATTCCAGTCTGGAAATAGAAATGAATTATTAATTCTGCTGGTTTAGACTAGGAAACAGACTGGAGTTCTGCAGTATGTTCTGTGCAGAGTGATTCTGATATCAGTCCTGAAGCCTCTGAAGGAACTGCGAGGGGCACAGAACAACCTGTACAATAAAAGTGGGAATAACCAGGGATACAGCTTCTCCTTTTGTCTACTAAAGGTGTGTCACTCTTAACCTTTCCCCACTATTAACCCCTCCAACTAGTGGAAAAGCATCACCAGAAGAGTGAAATTGTCCTGTGCCATGAAATGAGAGAGGAATGTAGCTGAGAAGCCAGAAGCGGCAGCAAGGGAAAGGAGACCTCCTCATCAGCCACCAGAGAAAACAACACCATATATGTTCTTATAAATGGCCTTTCAGAGAAATACGTGCATCCATTTTAAAATCCTTGTGTTTAAGGATTTCATAAAGTCTTGTGTTTAAGACTGCGCAATCAGACTCAAAGGAGTTCAGCAGAACATTAGGGGAAAAAAAGGGAGGGCATGGAGGATTTCAACTCACAGAAGGGAGTGATAGGGAGAAAAGTAAACATATGAAAATGTAGAGGACTACTTGAGCATGTACAGGACAAAATTTGGGGGGGCGGGGGGGGCACGGACATTAAATCAATAATGACAGAAACAAACACAGAAGACTTCAACCAGCACTGCTGATTTACAGCAACAAGGGCAGGAACAGCAACTAAGAAAATCCAAGGGCTAAATGCAGACCTTTTGTTCTATTTATCAATTCAACTAATTAACTCTGCATCTTTTATCACTACAATTTCTACAGTCTGCTGAACTGTCCTTCTTTGAAGCAAAACATCTGAAGAACTGGCATACATTTGTGTATAAGGCATAGCATGAGAACACAGCAATTTATCTTCAGATTTTGTCAATGTTTCTCTCATAAGTGTATCATCTAAATCTGACACTTAATAATTTTGTCATTCAAAAGGTTTCATCTGTCTTTGGATGTCTCTCTTTTGCATTTTCACAAACTGTGACTCGGAATGAAATATAAAAAGATTTAATCCACTCAGGGACGTTCTAAGCATCATTTCAGAAAGGCTAGCAAAAAACATCTGCTCAGTGCTCTTTAAAGAAAATCTCAAACTGTACAAAAGCAGAAAATGCTGAGGAAAATTCAAATGCCTCTGAGAGACCTAATGGTATATTCCCATTGCAATGTTTTGAACTCTGATCACCTCTTTTCAAATAGACCTCTAGAAATAGAAGAGGTCTACAGAATGGGGATGAAAATTATTTGAAGCACAGAAAAAATTCCACTTATGAAAAGATAAAGAAAAAAAAGAAACTATTGAGCTCAGAGAGTATACTATTAAGAGGTCATGAGAAGTTACAAAATGATTTATCATAGAGAAGCAGTCAGTTAAGACTTCTATTGACTCTTCTCACAAAAACCTGAGGTCGCATGCTGCATAGAGAACTCACTATTCTAACATTTTTGAAATTGAGTTAGATACTTCTAAACAGGAAAGATCTATGCAAAAGCATTAAAAAGACATAAAAACTCTTCAATCACCAAAAAAGATAGAAAGAAAATGTAACAGGATCAAGCAAGGAATATCATTCCAGGCATTGTCTACCACACAGAGGATTTGCACTTTGCTGTGAAGCATCTGGAATGGCACTGGCAGAATGACAGAACACCAGACTAAACAGCAAACACATATCTAAACACACACAGATATATACACACACACACATATATTCCATGTCTGTGGCCATAACTAATACCACATGACTGGGCAATAATAAAGTACAGTTTCCCAAAAGGATGATTGTTTCATGTCCATTAAATCCTGTGAAAGAAGCTGAAATAGTCCCTTAGCAAAAAACAAAAAAGAAAAAAAAATCCCAACACAGCAATACAAAAAATGTTCCAGGCATTTTGCTACAAGCCTTCCAGCTATGCTCCACAATTTCTTATCTAATAGTACTCTCAGGTCACTCTTGCTAATTTCTCAGAGGAGCAGCAAATGACACTGCTAAAAAACCCACATTTATTATAAATTAATTTTTCTAATTATTTCAATGGAAAAATATTCTAAATTAAAAGCATGTTAAAATTTTGTGCATGTAGAGCCTAGTTTTTTCACAAAATGCAGTGAAAATACTGAATTTTACATGATGTCTGTATGTCTGCATTCCTTTACACAGATATCATAACTTAGCAGGCATAGCAGGTAACTTATGGGAGACCTCATTTCTCAGCACAGCTGGAAAACAGCTCCTACTCAAGTTGCACTAACCAGTATTTCAGAGAGTCTGAATTTTCCCTTTCCTTTCTTGGCCACACAGGGAAGCAGGAAATAGTAATGCTCCTCCTAAAACCTTTCCTTACTCCATGTGCATTATGAATGGGCAGCACTGCTCAATCAACACTTCTTTCTTTCAAAAGGCAAATACAGAGTAAAAGTAGAAATCAGGAGGGAAAAATCTGAGGATTTTCCTTCCCACTCACTGGTCAAAGTCCCTCTATCAGATGGAGGGATGACATATTTTCAGCCAAGTAAGTAAAGCCCTTTGTCCTTTCCATCCTCATTGATTGATAAAGCAAGAGGGAAGAGCTGTAATTTAGAGTTGGTTTTTGCAGCTACGATCTCAGAGCAGGCTGTGAGGAAAGCCTCCTCTCCTTCTCCCTCATGAACACATAGAAGATACACAACTCTCCTGTCTTGTACTAGAGCTACAGGAATCTGGAAGCCTTTGAATAGAAAAAACAATAGACAGGGAAGAGAAAGTGAAGTTTGAAGAGAGGACAGAGAGCAGAACACCTGGATGGAAGCACAATACGTAACACAAAACAGTATCTCAACAACCAAGTTGCTTCCAATTTCAGAGCACTATCATTTTACAAATATCAGGAAGCTGATTTAAAGTGAAATCCAAAATAACATACTGCTCCTTTAAATTTTTTAAATTACAATCCATTCCACTTATAAAGAAGGAGAAGTGTGATTTTGTTGTTATTGTTGTTTTGTTCTCTCTGTCAAGTGCACAGCACTGCTTCAGAACACAGGAAAACTGCAAGAAATCAGACGTTTTCATTACCTAGACCTGATACATGTTGCACCATATGTGTTCACAGATATTTACAGAGGAATAAAGAGACAAGCTGACACCCTGGGGTGCCAGCTATCCAATTAAAATAAAAGCTACAGAAGCGATTAAAAGGGAAGGTGCAAGACAAAGGAAAAATGTATAAGTAGGAGTGGTTTATACCACAGAAGACAGTTCTCTGGTGAAGGACAACACGTGTTTGTTTTTCCACTCTAGTAGATTAAATGTAATTGCTTTAAAACATTCAATTTTTAAATAATTTTACATATTTATTGCCTTTAGAATATCTGTATCAGGTTCTGTGAAAAACCTATGTTCCAAAGTAGATTTCAATCACAAATACTGTAATTGCTGCAATGATTTTCAGATCTACAAGAGATTATTTTTAAAGAGTCCAAACTTGGAGGACAGCATGGAAGATCTCCAATACGGAAAAGCAGCCGAGAAAAAAAAAAAGTTCACTGACTGAAGCAAAAGTCAATACCTGCCATCCCGTTGATTTCATGAAAGAATGACGCAGGTGAAAAGCACTGTGAGCCAAAAGCCAAGTAAAAGTCAGGAAGTAACGCAAACGGGAACAAAGACAGAAACAGGCTTATACAACGTTGAAAGGAACAACAAGGCACAGTCGAAATCTTGAAGCAGGAGCTTAGTAAAGGGCAGTGGATGAAGTCACCATGTAATTCAAGCAGTGCGAGAAAGATTATCTCCACAACAACATTTTGCAAAGACTGTAGATACTAATGTCAAAAAGAAAATAACCCAATGGAAGAGGTTGCAGTAGCTTATGTGGGGTGAGACATGAGAAACTTCACAAACTGTTATGAAATAATTTTGGAAAGGAATGTGCATGTTTTAGAGAAGTGAGAAGGACAAATAACTAGAAACTTCCCCAGCATATACAAAACTAAATTCTCTTTCAAACAAAATAAAAAAAAAAGGCAATTCAAAATAATCTCTAGATAGAAGAAAGAATGGTTAAGAACCTGGACAGAGGGAAGAGTCAAAAACAGCACTACAATTACATGACTAGCTGGCTATAGTGTAACAAACTCACTGCCACCAAATGCATAGGTACAGGGAAGAGAAGGAGTGGCCAATGATGAGGGCTAACATTTAGCATTAGCAGGGGGAAATGCAGAAGATGTCAGAAAGATTTACAGGTACAATACTGAGCAGAAAGGGAAGATGCCAAATTTGAGTCATTTGAGGGAGGCCAAATGATAATTGAAGTCACAAGAGCCCTGGAGGTCTCAAAGAGCAGAATAACAGGGGAAGTGCAAAATTACAATAGTCAGGGAAGAAACTCACAGAGTATAGGAATCGATTAAAAGAAGAAAAAAAAGTAGTCCTTAGATGTGGGAAGTAGAGAGCCATCAATCACATTTGTGTGAATATTGTGAGTGGACAGAAACCATGGAAACCAAAGAGATGAAAGAGGAAGCTGAGGCAACACACACAGCTTTAGGAACTGAGAGGAAAATATGAAAATTGACATAGACATAAAGGGAGAACCACAAGGATGATAGATGATGTTCCGTACAGTAGGTGTTACATAAGAGCAGACTACAATTGAAACAAGAGCAATTCCTTGTTGTATACGACATTGACAAAGAAATTGGGTTTGACCTGTAACAGTTCTCTCCTGCTTTTGAACATTTCAATTTAGTAGCAATAAAAACCCCTATGAATAGTAAATGCAATTCTAATTGTGCTTATAAATGGAAGTTTCACAAGTATGCATGTTACAATAAACACAAATTAGAAGTAAATTAAACCTTAATTATATCTAGCAAGTTTTATGTCCTAATTAAAAATTGTATTCTAACAATAAAAATGACTTACCACCTAAATTAGCCCTGCCACAATTGTCTAGTCTTCCTAAACATTCTTTGTGTGCTCCAGCTCCACACTTAGAACATAAATAGCCTTGATAAAATGTTCCCCTGTAAAATAAAATTAAGTAGTGATACATTAGAGGTGACAAATTCCACACAAAAAGGACATGAGAGACATGGCAGAAGGTATTAGAAGTCATTTGCTGTTCTGCATAATGATAGTCCTCAAAGACTCGAGAAAAAGTGACAACTGACAAACAAGCAGCTCATCCACTTTTTGTCACTACTAAGAAGTTACCACCAGACAGTTCTTTTGGACTACTAGCAGAATAGCAACCTCCATTTCAATTTAACCCAAAGCAACTTTGGAACAGTACACTTGAAATTGTGCCATTATGCATCTATCCTACTACAGTTGTACACTTTGTTTCATCTCAACAGGGATTTGTCTAGGCACCATGACGAAGAAGATCCATTTCAAGAGAGTTGTAAGTTTGAATACATATTTAAGCATTAAGGAGTTTATAGGCTATATTGCAAATATTCTTAACTTCAAATTTGTTTTTTTTTAAAAATATATATATCATTTTACACTTCAGTTAATATTCAGAGCTGCCAATTACCGTAAATGTCTAGATACCACAAAGTAGCACTTGGGGATACCCAAGCTATCTTGGAGCAATGTGGATGGAGAACAACACAGCATCATGTGGGCTGTGTCCCCAGTGCAAGAGAGCTGTTTCTCAGCAACAGCAGTTAGTGCAGTCACAAACACAATAACTCAACTACACTGCTTCAAATTCAGAAATTAGCCCTCCTGTCTTTAAGTTTAGAATGCCTGCACCATTTTGATAGCCACTTAGACTCTATTGTTTTGAGGGAAAAAAAAAAAACTTTGAAAATCCAGGTCGGGATTTTTCAGGAAAAGGGCTGCTAAAGGAAAAAAACTCTGTAACAGGGAAGAATATACCTGAAGTTATTTTATTCCATGCCTGTGCTTAACAAAAGCACTACCCATACTCAAATGCCCTTGGTAAAATGCTGTGGCTATATTTTTTGAAATATCAACAATATGCAACATAGAATCATAGAAAAGTTTGGGTTCAAAGGGACCTTAAAGATTACCTAGTTCCAAGTTCTCCTGCCTTGGGCAAGGACACCTTCCATTAGACTGGGTTGCTCGAAGCCCCATCCAACCTGGCCTTGAACACTTCCAGGGGTGGGGTATCCACAGCTTGTCTGGGCAAACAGTTACGAGCACCAGAACTGGCCAAAGTTTAGAAAGCTTTTGCATCTGCAACTTAACACTATGAAATCTGGGGTCAATACACTGCTTTATACCACTGGGCATGTCATCTTTACAAAAAGAAAAAACCATGGTAGATCCTAAACAAGCTCAAAAAAAGTGAATGAGAAACTACAAATCTAAAAGCACGTGTGCTTTTATATTTGCACATAAAGGAAAGAGGTAGAATACATGGAGTTTCTTAGCTTGTTGGCCTCATAAATCCTTGTTTATGAATGCATCCCTTGTCTGCTACCATTTCTTACCTAGCTTTGCAACATCTATCTTCAGTTTGTCCAGAAATCGGTTCAGAAATGCCTCTTAAATGCTTCACAGTTATTTTCTGTCTCACCAAGCAATCTCCCCACAGTAAATGTGTATGAGCATCATCATTTGATTTTCTGGAAGAATATTCTATCTGTCCTTCCAACTGGTGGTCTACAGCAATGGACTCTGTGCAACAGCCATTGTAGTCAGAACTGTACAAAATGGTTGCCATTTAGCCTTATATAAGAATCATGATAAAGCCATCTTCTGACAAATGAGGAGCATCTGAATGCTTTTAACAGCACTCCTGCTAATATTTGGAAATTTGACTACAAAAACTTGCTCATACAAGAAACACTAGGTATGACTTCATGAAAACCTTTACAATCTTACCTTAGAAGCATCTGGCAGACTTTGCAAGATGTCACACGACTGAAGGTATGCATTTTGAACTCATGAAAGCTTGTATCCGCATAGTCTGGCCGTATATTTGACCTAAAAAAAATTTGAAAATCTGCATTACAAAATGAAATCTAGAACACAATGCAACATTCACAGCAGAAAATCTGAATCCACAAAAAAGTGGTTTAGTTTAATGGTTTTTACTGAGAAAGCCATTAAACTCCATCCAAAAGTATGGAGTTTACCCTACACTTTAAAATGAAATCTAAACTATAATATTATGCAGACCTAGTTCTTTAAATACACCCTGTAACTACCTTAGCTGTCACAATAAATAGAAACTAAACAGCAAAACAAACTTCACCTGTTTGGTTTTTTTTCCTCTTTGATTGACTAGGATCATTTTATGGACCTAGAGAATGCTCACCTTTTCGTTCTCAAAAATATTTTGTTACATGAATGTACAAGGAAAAGCAGCTCACACCCTGAGAACCACCATATTTGAAACATTAGCAGCAGTTAGGTCATAACTATGCAGCAACACACTGGATAACACGAGTGTTTTCAAAAGCAATTAGAAGATATTCAGGGGGGTTTGGCTAGCGTTTTTTAATTGTGTTGCCCAATGTATACAGCTGTTGCTACACACAGGAAATTTAACAAACAAAACAAAAGATCACTATTCACACTGCTAAGATACGGAGACCTTATTAGGAGACTCATTTCCGAAGATCAGACTTATGTACAAAGCACTGGTCCATTACTATACATGTCTTTTGTTTATCCTCCCTACTGATCCCTTTTAAAAGCATGTGTATAATTTAGAAATGACCCAGAGATCACTTTGTTGCACCAGTGACTGGTCCCAGGTTTATTTAAATTTTATTAAGTAATCTATTTACTTTTTTTCTGTCATCCTTCCCATTTCCAAGACTGTGTAGGAGAACAGGCATTTTTAATGGATTTCTCTTTTTTTATTCAATAACATTCCCAAACTAGCTAAACACTGTCAAAATCAGTTATGCTGAAATGCTAGGTTCATAATTTAATATTAATCTAGACTGTATCAGACAAGGATATATATAAAGCAAGGGTTAATGTATTTTTAAAGCTTATTTATATTAGAATGCTTAAGATGCTAGAGAAACAGCAGATATTTATGGGAAGAACCTAAGAATGCATGATGCATAGGAATTAAATAAGGGGGAAAAAATCCTGAGGGTAAGAATGCACGACTCCACAGCACTCAAATGAAAACCCAGAAACTTTTCTGACACACAAAATTACATATTCACCCATTAAAGTTGGAGATACTTAAAAATTTCATTTTTACATATTATAAATAACTTCTAGACTCAAACATAGACCATCCACAAACTGCAATGAAACACAGATAACCATGCAAGAATCAATCTCCCTGGGATTGAATGAAANTCAGGTGCAAAATTGTGCACTAAAAAAAAAAAAAAAAAAAAATTCAAAGAATCTGTTTAAGTACCCAGTGTCAGAAAGGTCAGTCTTCTAATCTGCCTGCTGAAAACGAATGTGCTGAAAATGAAACTGCACTCAAAAAGCAAATGAGATTTTGCTTTTATACTTGACAGTCAGTACTGTTTTAACTGCCTCACTTCTGTCTCCCTTTCTGCTGTGATATGCAAGATGTCAATACTACAATTGCTGCTGACTGAAACCAGCATGGCATACGACCCATTCACAGCACGAAGGAACAGGCATCGGGATAAAATTAACCTCAAAAAGGTAAAGAACTTCTTAAACCAGGAGAAAAAGTATCATTTTGCAACTCAACTTGGCAGAGCCTGTATTCCACAACATGTTTGCTTAGAGGTTGCGAAAACTTCCTAGGTTACACTCCAAACAATCCTGAAAACTCCCTAGAACAAGTTACGGTATTCACACTCCCAACAGAAGCTCATTTTGAGTGACCATTTGGTTCTGACCAGAGTATCTTGCAGAACCACGTTCAAAATATCAGCCGAATGTGCAGAGACTGAAAGCGTATCAAATTAATCCTAACAACCTGATCATTTTTCAGGAACAAACCAAAGAAAAAACTCCATTCATTTCATTAGAACAGGATCAATCTCCAAAAATAATAAGCGTGGTGGATCAAAAGAAAAAAAATTACAGCCTCATACAGACAATTGTTTAACACATGCATATGACTACACAACTTCCTTCCATACGTAAAAATTCTCTCTTACTCTTCTCTCAGGCTATCTTCCACGAAGATTGAAATGCATGTAACTCCTATTAACAGAACAAAGATGACACACCACATTCATTCTTCTTTATATTAAAAGCAGGATTTGAGTTTCTTTATATTTTATAAAGCCATTCAGTTTCATTTTACAGTTCTTAATAAATTATTCTTCAGAGGAAAAAAGCATAGTACTAAGATGGCAAAGAATGAAGTTATGCCCCACAGAAGAGCTGACATAAGTCCCTTCACCTTTTTTCATTGTAAGTTGTTTTAGTGCACCTATGGCCTAAATTGGACAATATAATCTCCTGAACAAGAGAAAAGCTTTATCCAGATAAACAGATTTTCAACTTGATCTACTGTGTGCTAAAATTTCAATATATTTGTCCTACTTGCATAAGTAGAGGAATACAAAACTGAAAACATAATACAACACACACTTTTGAACAGAATGCAAACTTCACTGTATCTTGTCCACTATTACAGAGGAACTAGTTTGGTTCCAAGTACTAGTCACTTCTTAAGGATCACAAAAATGTCTCAAAGAGTGAATCTATCAGGTTTTTTTAAAGCTCACCATGTTTTAATTTGGTAATTTGAAGATACTAGCAATTACTTCAAAAAATTCCCTATCTAAAAAAACTGTCCCTTCTTCACCACCTAGATATCTTGCATATTCCCTATCAACTCACTGAGATCTAACTTCATGTATTTCCTTGTTGGATAAGGCCAAGCTGCAACAAAGATCCTGTAAAATAGCTTTTTTCTTTAAATCACTAACAACAAAAGTTTACTGAATCAAAGGAAGTACACCACCCACAGATTAAATTACTCTGGAAGGGACTAGAGCCTCAGTGCATAACAGAGGATCCTGTGCAGGAAAAGGGAATCAACAAAGGAAGAAACTTCATCTGCTGCTGAGCCTTTCTTTTTGTGCAGACTTAGAAAATACTTCTAAGCCGATGTCTCAAAATGAACAACGTCACTGCATCCACTCAGAATAGTTTTCTTTTGTCTCTTCCTTTCTGTTTCTCATCATTAGTCCTAATTGTCTCAGATTGAGGTCAAACAGGAATGGGACAATGTCACATGCATGATTTCAGTTTAGACATCAGCAAACCATATTCTCAAATTTCTGAGTCCATCACATTTCAAAAAGATCAGTATTGTATCCATTATCTCATTCTCTTTATGAAGAAATAATATATTAAAAATATTAACAGATACATTGTTATCAGTAGATTCCTGTTAGACAAGGTCTTTAATCACTGCTCCAAAAAAGCATTCACAGTTATGAGGATGCAGCTTTCAGTCATTAATATTCTGATAAAGGCAGTAAAAAAGAACAGCGCAAAATAAGAAATTGTATGCTTACTCTGAGGAAAGAGTGCTGTAAAGGGAGGCACCAGATAGAAAGATAAATAATGATACAACAGAATCCATAAAAATAAAAAGAACGCGCACTGTCTACTACAAATGTAGAGGTGGAACAAGGAAAGCTTTGTAGAAAAACACAGATTGCAGTGCTAACTGTGGACAGGACAACTCTTGCACATTCTAGGACCTGATCTCTAATGCTACATTGTGCCAAATCCAGTTCTGTAGTCACAATACCCATCCTATAGACAAGTCTGAGACCAGGCACTGTAGCAGTATATATCAAACTGCAAGTCCTTCAATGTAAAGCCTGAAGCTTGGTGAATCTAGGTTGATATTTTAGTTTTCAATATATTTTCAACAAATAAAAAATAATGAAATAATAACAAGCTTGCATACATGCAAGTTTCTAAATAGAGGTCAAGCACAACTCATCTGTGACTGTGTAAGTTGAAATACCACAAGGACCACAGGAAATTTTTTTCCACAAAACCTTTGACACTGAATATCACATACTATGTTTTGAGTTTTTTAATACAGTAAATAAAGCTCATAATGATAATGAAAAAACTGTCATGACATAGCATACAACTTTCCATAGCCATGTCTAACCCTAGAGAAGTTCTTTTAGCTACGGCATGCAAGCCTTACACTGACACTCAGAACACAGCCCAGAGTTCTCACAACACAGCAAGAACACTTCATCTTTCTCAAATCTTTTCCCTTCTATTTCTCAACCTGTGGGCACATTGCAAGACAAAAATAAAAAAAAAAAAGAGCTGAATATTATGTCAATATTAATTTTGAGCATAATACTATTTTCCTCTTTAGAAGAATTTCTTGTTGGGGAACAAAAAAAAACAAAAAGGAACCCACACACAACTCTTATCAAACATATTGAAGCAACTAAGAAAATCTAATTTGGGTCTAAATTAGGTTCCTCCCCATCATAGTGGAACAGGCAAGCCCTCTTGTAGACTCCCCAGTTACTCCAACCACAACTTCTACTATGGGATGTCCCCAGCTACAAATGAAATGTTTTCTCTATTTCTGCTGTCAAACAATCTTGACAAGTGTCCAGAGCAGGAAGACACCCATACACCAGAAATACTTAATTTCAGGTAAATAATGACAGAGAACACATTCCTCATTTTATGGTAAAACTCATTTTTACAAGCAACAGAAATGTAGGGAGTCAAAAGTAGTTTCCCTTTCTCTCTTTTACTTTTTCACCAGGCTGTTTTAACTCACTACACTCTAGCAGAGACAAAATGTCATCATGAATCTGTTATTAGGGCAATTTTTCCAATTCTCTCCTCCATTCAGCACCAGAGTTTTTGTAAGGGACAACCACGAGTGCCCCCTCCTGCACTGTGCTGGATCCCCATAACCAGATATACTCCAGTCACTACAGTGATGTCCTTGGGCTGCCCCTGAGCCTTTTGAACAAAGCTTTCTCTTTCCAAGATACCTGCAGAATATTAGTCCCACTGGGACCAATTCACTGCTACACCACCAACCCAGAGACCTGCAGGTGCTTATCTTGCCAGTCTCCGTCACTCGGACACACAATTCCTGTCTCTGCATTAGCCATGGGAGACACTGTGCAAGGAGCAGAATGACCACCTCCTTCCGTCAATCCCATATCTCTGGACAAACCCTCTGTCTGTAAAGTTTGCAGAGTTCAGTAAAGAAATCAATTATCCAGGTATCTTTTTTCAATTGCCCTTGATATCACAGACTTTGGAGCACTCCCTGTGCATGTGAAATATTCCTCTTCTAAAAATATTCCCTCCACATTTGCAGGGCCACTTCTTTCTACTGACTCTTACTTCTCAGAAGAGTAAATTGATCAAAGGCCAATCTCATCAGCTACCCACATAATGCACCACCTTTATAAATGGTGTCAGAAAGTGTCACAGTATCAACAGTCCCCCACAAGCTTTTGCAGTCAGAATTCATTCTAGCAATCATCTTTGCCTAGATTAATGGCACAGCTGACCAAGGAGTAATGATATAGGATAGCCCAAAACTGTGTTGTCAGACAAGACATTTAGGTGCTTATTTCCATTCCTACAGAATAAGGAATAAATTCTCTCAACTATCCAACCTCAAAATACTGAAGTAATTGTGCATTTCAGTAAAATGGAACAGTTTAAACTACAGTTTTCTAATACCAGAGGCTGGAATAGCACATCAAAGACTTAAAGTCATTCTTAACCCTCAAGACACAAACATGTCACAATCAAAAGATTTGATTTAAGTCAAAATAAAGCAGTGAACCTTGGCAATCTTGACATATCCAACAGTGTAAATTCTATGCCCCATTTTTCAAAACTGAACTTTGATTACCTTCAGTCAAAAGTGTTGCCAAGGTGCATACTGCAATGAACATCACTAATATCAAGCAGCTAAGGTAAGATTTGCTACTGTCACTTCTTTACTCCATCAAAACCATATTCTGATGAGAAAACATTATGATCAGAATGTGTCTGAAGAGCAATAGCATCCAACAGGCATTTGACTCCCTCAGAGCAACCATTCAGGTTTTTATCAGCATTCTTACATGCATGTTTGTCCCCTACAAGAAAAACTAAACAGAGTGCTTTTCACCAGAAGTTGGACTAAACAACTATCTATCTATATATGTAGTTACTACAGATGTATCCCAAGAGAATAAATAAAGGGCTAAGAGCTCCTTCCTCTTATTTTCCCAGGTGGAGAAAAAACATATTAAAATCCAAGTCCTTGGATTTCCAGAAAGGACATATTCCTAAATGTACAAACAACACAAAAAATCTTATTTCATAAATTTTGACATACTGAGTACATCTTCCCTTGGGTGTTTTGCCCTTCAGATGTTTCAGGTGACTAAGAACTATTGTCGCTAGTTTGTCTTCTGTGGACATATTCTGAAAGCTTACTGGCTGCCAACAAATCTAACAGAAACATAATCAGGGTATAAAATGAAGTATTACATTGGTTACATTAATTAAATCCTTACAACAAGTTTAAATATTAAATAGGAAATCAATAAAACGCAAACCACACAGCCTTTACTGGAAGAAAAAATGCACAGAAGAGAAAAAGTAGCCTTATGAAAATGCAAAGAGTAGAAGCCTTTAGCTCCTGGATATAGATGTCAATCTCATAGCACTGAACAAACAAAAAGAAGGCATCCAGCAGCAGAGAGCACTGGAAGTCTACCATCTTGTGACTTCACCTCCTTCACTCCGTTAAATAAAAGAGACTTGAGAACACAGCACAAAGAGGAATTCTCCTCTTTTTTCTATTATAAATCTACTTACTATTGTCTTTAATGCTACGAGTTTGAACCTATAGTTTAAACAACCTGCAAAGTCCAACGCTGTCCTCACCAGTTCTTCTCTGCTTCTTGATGTATTTTAAGGGTTATTTCTTTTAATTGCTTCCCTGGCAGCTTTTCAACAGTAGCTTGACTTCAGCAATTAAGACCTCTACAGATTTCCCCTCCCTCCCTGGGTCTAGGCCACCAAAAATGTGTTGCTTATTCCCATTAAAAACATTTCAATTACTGTACAAGAATTGCTGCTCTGGAGTACTTAATTAAAAACTCAACTTCTCCTTCCCATACTTCAAGTATTTTTAAACTAAATTTATTGTTTTCTTAAACTGGAAGGGGAAACATATTATGGGGGCGGGGGAGGGGACTGCAAAACATTTGATATTCCTTGGATATATGCACACCATTTTTTCCACCACAAAAAGCACATACATGCTTAATTGCAGGAATCACAAAAGATACAGGAAAAGAAAGAACAAATATTCCACACAAAATAAAAATGCAAAAGTAACCCTTTGCAAACAGATCAAGAAAGCTCCTTTCAAAAGTAAATTGGCTGCAAAATAAGACACAGGATCAGCAAGAGCAGGTGCTGACCTAGACTGTTGAGTAGATCACTTCTGTTAGATACAGACAAAGCAAAGGTATTGTAAGCACTGACTGAGTCAAGTCATTCTGCTCAGAGGATTGATGGCAAACCTCTCAGGTATCATTTAGACCCAGAGATGTTCCTCCAGATTGCCATAGCTCAGTGGGACTGTCAACTTGGATACAAGAAGAACCTTCCCTTCCCACATTAGCAATCCTACAATAGTTTTCTGAGTGACGTGAAACAGCAGCAAGATGCTCTTGGGTGGGGAACAGGCTGTCTAACAGTCATAGGTTCTGCATAACAGTATGGTGAGGCAGCTGCCTTTTCTTTGGGGTTGGCAGTTCTCCCCAAAAGGGAAAAAACACGCTAGGAAGTTCTAATGATATTTCTTATTTTTGGTTTTGACTCCTTTTTGCAGAAATGCCATTTAGGTCAGGTTTTGAAGATAATTTTCCTATATCAGTCTCTTCAAGAAACGCAATTCTGTCACAAGAAATTACACAGAGTTCAGTTGTATGCACGCGCTTGCAAAATATCCGTCATTTTGAAAGTCTATTGTATTTGAAACTGAGTAGCCATTTCACTTGATTAAAACTTGGCTTTAGAGAATACTTAATGTATGTATGCCCACCTGTGAGCCCAGAGGCATAACAAATAAGCAGATGCATGAAGTATCAGATAAAGAGTCTGCAGTGCATTGCAATTGTTTTAAGTATTAAAAGAAGAAATACTAGAGGGAGCTCAGATAAAACTCAATACCTTGAACTCTCCTCAACTCTCAACCTCAAGTTAGACCTTTGCATTTCAGAGCTGATATTATTCTGCACTCCATATTATGCTTGTAATAATTTAAAATGTTTCATAAAGAACTGTTCAGAATTATGGACACCCTGAGCACGAACTGCTGAAGATCATTTTCAAGTGTATGTGACATGAAATCTGATGCTGTATTCATGCAGTATAGCTTATAAAGAAAATGGCAGAGGTTAATACCTCAGGACATGGAAAATTTTCATTCCAGGTTTACTTATTGTATTAATAATTGACATCACTGCAGAAAATGCATCAATAAACCTAGATCTAACATTAGTATTTCTAAGTTATTAGTTGCTAACAGAAATTACTTATGAATACATCCTAAGTTAAAATTCTCAGTTTGTGCCAGTGACCTCATTTTAAAATTTTAACCACCTTAAAATTTAGCCATGACAACTGGTACTAAGTATCTCAGAAATTTTTTTGAAAATTTTACGAGCAATACAGCATAGCCATTGTCACATATGCTTTAAGTAATAGCCCAGACAGCAGAAGAAACAGAAAACCATGTATGTTACTGCCAAACAAGGCTAAAAGCTCTCAGCCAAACCTCGTATGAAGACTTTGATGCAAAGTTGGTCCCAAGAGATGTTCAGCCTCACTCCCTGCTCCGATATGCATTGCCCTCACAATCCCATTCCCCACAAGCAGCAGAACCAGCCTTACATTTGCACTGTGCTCACTCTCCACTTGAAACATTTTGGCTCAGTGTGACCACAACCATTTCAGCTGACCACTTGATACAACACACTATCATCTGTCAGAAAGGCATTTGCATAATAACAAAATAAGAGGGCAGACAGAAAACCACAAATAAATATTCCTTTTTTAATATTTACAAGGATTTTATTATTTACCCAAGAAGGTGAAGAAAAAAAATGGCATTCCTAAGGCACACTCTCACTAGAGGTAAACAATGGCATTTCACAAAGAATGATTTTCAGCTTCTTATTTACCTTCTCTTCTCAGAAGCAATGCTGATTACTTATAGCTAATTCATTTTCTCTGTTCCAGCTAAGCTGTTATATTTCAGAATCATCTTTGAAGATGCTATTTACTGAAATAATCAATCAATCAATTCTCCATATGCTAATACTCAAACATTCTGGCTTGTCACATCAAAGAGTCTTCATCAAGAAGACATGTTATATAATTAAATTAACCATATCACAAGTAAATTGCGCTTTTGATCAAGAAAGCACAACTTCTAAGAATTTGCTAGGAAATTTGCTTATTTGATCATATGATGAGTGGCTTTTTTGAGATCAAGGAAATTATCTTGTTAACTTTTTGGAAATGTACTGCATTGTTTCATACAAGATAATAGCTTTCCTTTTTTTCCTTATCAGTCTGATTCCCTGAAAAGCATGGAAGATGGACTGCTTTGAGCTAATCTATTCCCGTACAACATTTTTGAACGCTACCTGATCAGAACAAAGCTCTGTCACACATCACTACTTGTAAATCAAAAGCATCAATACTTTACATACTTTAATATTCACTGGCTGAGTCTTATTTGTGAAAGTTCTAAGTCTTACAAAGTCAAATTTACCAAGTTGTTTGTATTGATAAGCTTTAAATATTTTGTTATATATTTACATTTAGCTGAAGACAAATGTCTATGTTTTGGACTGAAAAAAACCATAAAAATATAGAATTTATAGAGCCATAAACTTGTAAATTACTGGACAAACACCTGTATCTGCTATGAAAAAAGGCTGCACTGGTTTGCAGGGAGAAGCTATTCATATAGCCAAAGTATCAAGGCAAACGTAGTGCAGCATTCCATGTGTTAACACCGAAAAAACCTCCTTGCACAAAACCCCTCAATATTTAGATGGTGGTACTTCATTTTTATGAGGTAGTGTCACTACAAATTTATTTCATGGAATTTTAAGATACACTTATTAATTTTCATAGTAATATACCTCACATGTTGTAAGGTAAAAGTTGTAAAACCATTAGGACTGGGATAGCTTTGACTTTTGTGAACCAGAAGACATAATATCAAAGTATATTTATCATCTCCAAGTGTTTACCCACTGTTTTCATAAATTCTGGTTTGCTTTCACATTTTATGCTGTCCTTACACTGTGCTCTTAATCATATACAGCATCTTCACACAGTTCTTGCTGTGTCTGGAATAATCTAAAGAAATTTTATAACTATAAATATGTTGTGAATGATTGCTTATAACCCTGAAAAACACTTGATCAAAACCAACTGAAGTCATAGCAAAGAACAGGCAACCATTCTTCTTTGGCAGACACGAACTTGGCATTCATTTTTGCAGGGTTGCAATATTTATACTGATGAAAAAGCCCAGGCAGACACGTTTGTTTATTGCTTTGGTAACCTATGTGAGGATGGTACAAGTGAAACACCTTTGCAGGTTATTTGAAAAATGCAGCAGAGATCTAAGACTTTTAAAATTCTCTGATAAGAAAGCTTTAATTTAATACGTCAGTGTTCAATATGTCAGAGCTCAAATATTCTCTCAGAAGAAATCTTAATGCACATGCATTATTAATGCACTATCTGAGGGAACAGATCTATTTGAGCTGAATCTCACCAATGACATTAGTCAGAGTGCAAAGCAAATTTGGAAATACGTATGATAATAGGTAAAAGAACACTTTTCAGCTACCTTGTGTCTTGTACTAGTTTTCTTTAAAATTGAGAAAACCAGTTAGTTCTATCTACAACTTATGTAGTTTCCCTAATCTAAATTGTTGTGTACACACCTACCAGGTTTGATAATCAATGAATCTGGGGATTATTTCCTCACTATCAGATTATGTGTCCTGTGTCCCTTGAGTTATGAGGTGTGAATTTATGTTGAACTGAAGCAGTTCTCAAAAACATGTTAGACTACACTTGAGCTGCTACACAAACTCTCTAGTTACCCAAAACAAAATGCAGGGTGGTTAAAACTAAAACCACTATTTTTTGAGGACCATACAGCTTTCATGTCTGAAATATCTTTTATTTCAGTACTAAAAAAAAAAAGATTAATGAACTCCATACAATTAATGCATACCCTAATTACTAGAATGATCATGTGTTTCCCACTGATTTTTCAGGCTTTATTAATTAGCCATGACACTAATATAGCTATTTCAGTTATTGAAAGTGAAATTTTAACGGAGTACATCAAGAAAAAAGGCCTGTTCCTTTGCCCACAAGATGTTTTCATACATTTCTCAGTTTGTGAAAGGGAGATGTTGCGTAAAGCCTAATTAAAAAGCATGTTACAACACTGCTGCAAGAGACTTTGCAATATTGGTTCCGTGCATCTTGAAAATCAGCAGGACCAAACTCAAGCTGACACAGCCCTGAGCAAGCTAAGCCCTGCAGAAGACCGAGGCCAACAATTTCCACACACCCCTCCAACCTAAATTCTTCTTTAAATTGCATTTATGTGTAAGAAGTTTCTATAATGGAGTCAAGTTTGTTGATGGTCATTTTTAGAGCAGATCACAAAGCATAACGGAGGAACTGGAGAAAGGCTTAATTAAATTAGCAAACTGGGCACCATGATGACAAAACAGATTCAGCACAAACCACCATAAGATATTGTATGCCATATTACAATAATGGATTCAAATCCTGTCAGTAAGGAAAACAATCTGCTGCCTTTCATGGAAAAGATCTCTGCCATTGTGAGGAAGAGAATACACCTGACCCATGCTCTTCTGTGATCAAGAAATAAACTACACACAAAGAAATATTTAGTGGATGGAAGCAAATGTTAAGTGCCAGCATGAGACAGCTGTAGTGAATCAACAGATTTTCTTTCAGTATTTATTCCAACCTCTCAAGAGGAAATAAAAGAATTAAATTCATCACAACAGTGACAAGAATAGGAGTTGCTACATAATAAGAAATTAAGCCTGATAATTAGTCGGTTAAGTAGTTCCAAAGTTATATAACTGAGGTACATATGTAAAATATGTATACAATAGAGGAGGACAACTTCAACTTTCAAAGAGTTTTTCTTTTAGTACAGAATGGTTAGCATAAATTCATTGACACACGTATCAGTCAACTATTTTTTAAAATAAGCATTTTTAAAACAGAAAAAAGCACTTGTAGAAGAGCTTTCTAGCATAAAAGAACAATATATATCAATCAACACTCCTACCTTTTATCATAAGCTGAATAACAGGAAAGTACCTAATATTTTATGTAATTTGAAGGTATATTGAGACATTACATATTTGTTCGGATTCTTCCGGTTGTTTTTAATACAGGAGACAAGGGATTAAACAGGCTATGCTACTAGAAAACACAAAAAAAAATTGAGTCTCACACAATCAGTTTTTGAAGTTTTAAATTACTTAGTTACAGCAAATAAACCATGCACTTCATCACACTACTGACAAACTTTCACTTAATGCATGATGTGTCTCATTTGCCTGAGTATTTAAGTACAGTAATTTAGCCGTACACTTCTATTAATATTAGCTTGGAATGACTCTGCATGTAAACCAATGCTATTTGACATGCTAGACCAAATTTAACCATTCCGCTAGTACAGTAAAGTCTTTGTAGCACTATCTTTTAGAAGATTTTTATTTACCCACGAAGCTACAGGCTCATCCACTGCTATGAACAAAGCTCCAAAACCAAAATAGAACTGCTCAAATTGGCCACTGTCACAGTTAAGCATCGCATCTCATCCAAGGAAATAAGCAGGTTATGCTGCCCCTGTGCATGCAGAACTTCCATTCACATCAGTGAGGGAAGAGGCACACCAAGACAGAACTCAGGCACTTGTGACATGATGGACCCTGTTAAAACATTCTCTTCTGGTCTCTGCCTGCCAGCTTCACACTTCTAAAATTCAGATTTCTGAGTCCAACCGAAGTTTCAACTTCAACATCCTGACAGCAATATTAACTGTGCTGCCCCAGTGTCCTGCTTCATTTTACTGTGATCTAGAAAATCCAGTTCTCCCAAACAACCAGCAATTTGGAAAGTTGCAGACAAAAAACCTCTTTAATTTGGAGGGTAAGGGGAGGGAGGTGAGGGGAGAAGGTGAGTGAGCAGCTTCAGCTGTGGATATTACTGTGTATAGGTCAACAGCATCAAACTCAGTGCAGCTGCACCATTGCTAAATAAAGCAAGTCTCAGGAAAACAGCAAATACATACTGTAGTAACAGAGCTTCCATAGGAATAAAGAAAATGTACTCAGCTTCCTGTGACCAATAACCCAGCATTTCCAAGCTCCCTCATGACAAAACAACTCATCACACACTACAACAGAGCTGGCTAAGAGGCAGAATAGGTTCACAGGTTTGTGAAACTGGTTCTCTCACAGAAACTTACTGATCTGATAAGTAACACTCTGGAAATTGCACTGGGGTTTCATCCATCTCTCCTTTAAAGATTTTCCACATCAAGTATACCTAATGTATTCCTGCCCTCCACACCTAAATCCAGTGTTCTTCTCTGTTTCGTCCTTAACAACAACACCATCTCAACAGTAGGTGCTTTTTCAGCAAATATAACTATCATCACTGTTGTTCATACACTGGTATAAACATCCAGAGATCCCCAAGATAAAAAAAAAAATTTACAGCCTAGCTAACATATATGCCTGTAAGATTGTTGAAGTAGCAACCAGGTTAATTCTTAATTTAAAAATAATAACAGAGATCCTAGTTTGTTCTCTTGTTATATTCTTAGATTAACAGTTGCACAAACCTGACTTCATACAGACTGCTATCCCAAAGGCAAAAAAACTGCATTGAAATTTCTGTCTGGACCTCAATAAACAATATCATTTCTGATAATCAAAACCCAATGTCATTCACCCCTTCAGTGGTGCTGGTTTTGCAGTCTTGTCAAATTTTTAAGTAATGAGAAGTATTTTGCCCATAAAAGCAGCAATTATAATTGAGTATGATGAATAAGAGCCTAATTTCAATCAAGGCTACTTTTCAGAGCAGAAGAGTTAATCTACACAGTAGACTATAAGACCCCTGAAAACAACAAATCAGAGCAACCGAGCAACTGTTCAAAACACTTGGCTTAGTTTATTTTCAGTACTAAATAGAGGAGGACAACTTCAACTTAGAATATACAAACTCTTGTGTCTTAACATGCATTAGAATATAATTATTGCTACATGTACCAAGGTATGTTTTGGAAAAGGTGCTGAGGGACATGTGCTATGAAGTCAAGCCCATGTAATGGAGTCAGGGATAAGTAATTAAAACTTCGGAAAGGATATAGCAATAATGCCCTTATATCATGTTGCACCTCAGCCCTGATCTTGCATCTCCAGTACCTGTGCTTCTGCATTACAGGTTTAAGCCACACAGGAAGAGGTTAAAATAGAGGTATGGGTTTAACAAGAAGGACAAAGAACCAAGCAAAACAAAGCTGACATCACCACCCATTTTCAGAGGCCAAACCCATCTGCTCAAGAGGAAAGAAGTAGCACATGATCTTGTCAGCATTCAGGTCCTGTCTGCTCTGCTTGCACAGGGCAAGCAGCAGCAATACCCCCCTGGCCACAGAGACACGCTCCAGAACAGCTCACCAGCACTGGCTGGCACCTTATATGGCATGAGGGTAAGAGTTGCACTCACTCATCACACAAAGAGGGGAAGGGGAACGGTCCTGCACAGAACTACAGACATGTTGGGAAAGAAACAAGAAAAAAACCACAGTGCTCTCCCCCCGTCCTCCTTGCCTGCCTTTTCGTTTGGTTGTTGGGCTTTCTTGTGCGCTGGGCCAGGACACCCGAAGAGTCATGAACAGTTGCAATGCAGAAATTGATAAATCTGAGTTCCCCCGCTTTTTATACATGTTTTAAGTAAATATAATTATGACATGACACAAAATATAGCAGGAAGATCACAGGGACAAAAAGAGGTACACATGCAAATATAAATATCTCTTTTCACCACAAAACACATGCCATTTTTGTCTTCAATTAAAATCAGCAAGATGGGAATCTTCGTAACCAGGCTTTATTATGCCTGTCCAGCCCAGACTCTCCTCCCTTATGTTTCCATTTAAATCATTAGCACTCATCATACTAAGGTTTGTAAAGAATATATACTGCTTATGAGCAAATTTCACTCAATTCAGCTCATAATAGCCTTTCTCCTGAATCTACATACCTTTACAACCACATCCCAAACCACCACTGCTAATGCTGTCTGTTTTCACTGGGATTATCTCACTCCCCCTCACATTTTTTCTTTCCATAAAGCAAGCATCACCCTGTCATCCAATTCTCCTGTTCACATGCTTTAAATTTAATCAGAATACCTGAGGTGTCAATGATCATGTTTGCCTTTCCAACAAGAAGAAATCAGCCTTTTGAAACTAAATTTAACACGCCACACAACCTGATCCAAATACTAACTAATAAATTAGTTAAAAGCCACCAGGAAAGGTGCCAGGATCCACTCTCAAACAATCAGAATCACCTTTCAGAAACATACTTCAATTAGTCAAAAATTAAAATGGGAGAGGAAAAAATGTCACTATTATAATAGATATTTATTGCTAATGTAATTAATATTTCCCCATGGTTGCTTACGACAGCATTACTGAAACAGTTTTAGCAGCAAAGCCAGGAAGTACTACATAGCCTAGAGTGCCCTCTTTCTTTTCCAAGAGGAAATTCAGGCAAATACTCTATTCATGAAGATGTCAATCAGTTGTTTCTCAGAATGTCAAATAAAATAGATAACTACACTGCATTTAGACATGAAAGAAGTTCAGCACAATTTCAGTGATATTCTCACATGACTGATGAATGTGATTCTACCTCAATAAAAATATACTTACAGAGCCATCTGAAATTGTTCAAGCCATTTTTTCTTCAGGTCTTTAGTTTTGCAATAAACTTCCAAACCATTTTCACCTTGGATATGAATGAGGTAGAAGCCATAAGACCACTGCATAAAAAGATTTGCAATACAAAGGTCATCAGTTATGAAGAGAGGAAAGGGGAAAAAAAACAACCAAAAAAATAAAGCATTTGTATGTCCTTTAATTCACTCATTTTGCGAACAGTAACACCACATTACTGTGTTCCTTTAGAATGACTTACTCAAATGATTTAATTACATCAAAATATGCAAAAGTTGAAATTCCTAAATATCCACTTCAGCTTACAGGTAAAACAAAATTTCTTAAAGAAATTGTGTTTACATTCTAAACTCCTGCAAAAAGCTTCAAATTCTTACTAAAAATATACATTTTATCTGAATTAGGAACAGATATTTACCTTCTTATTTTCTTTATCAGTAGTGGGGTTATTTGTAATTTTGTATTTCTGAAGATCTATTATTTCCTTCATTTCATAATTATCACCTCTTCGTTTGCAAACAATTACAGCTAGATCAAACAAGAAGATATGCCTACAAAAACACAGCATGAAGATGGTTAAAAATACTCCAGAAACCTAACACCAAAAGTTTTGCCAGTGGCACTTGAAATTTTGAAGATGAAGAACTAAACTACTGACTAATAAAACAACAAACACTGAAAGTACTTTTGCTCAAGCCTTACTACTTGCCAGGGACTTAGTGATCTTAGATAATAAAGTAATAGCTAATTTTCTATTAATCACTTTGCAAATTCACTTGGTAAGCAGAGGATTGGCTCTGTGAATGCACAGTGAATGGAAAGTACTCAAGAATCACCGGGCTGACCTCAAATCTACCAAGATTTACTTTACAGGATTTTAGCAGCAGACACCAGAAGTTATGCCATCACCTGTCTTGCCTCGCACGTTTGTCTAATGTCGTTATCCTTATTTCCCCATCACCTTGAGGTCTTCCATACTGTAGGAGGGAATGATTCTGAAACAGAAGTAATTTGCAGTGTTGAATCATACATAAGTGTGACCACTCACTCTTTTCACCCCAACAAAAGGACTATTCAGGCCAGAAAACATCTTTTCCTCTTTCCTTTTACCTTCTAAACTAAATACTATAAAGAATCAGTCCATTCTATTTTTGTCTTCAAATGTGAAAGGTTTTCCCATTAAAAAAACACCCAACTACAAATACAAATTTTTAACTAAGCAAATATATTTAACTACAGGCACCCAAAATAGCAGAGATTTCTGTACTTTAAATATTCATGTCATTCTAAATCAAACAAAGCACAATTACATTAAATATTAACAAGACTACTTATAATCTCATATGAAATTTGGAAAAAATGCCTCTATCAACATATTTGATCAACAGTGATTAAAAATTGGCATATAAATTTTTAAAAAAAGTCACATACCAAATTCTCTATTGATAGTTGAAACTGTCTAATTTCACGAAGAGTTTCATTATCTCTCTTTACTTCATTTACATATTGAGCCAAGTCCTAGTGTATCAACAGCAAAAGGGAAGGAAAAATAATTTTCTATAACAGGCTAATTTAATACATTATTTTGACAAATTTATTTCTAATTTTATCTTTGACTTATCAGCATATTTAGTAATTTCTTTTGAAATTGCCGAATTAAGGTTCAAGAATTACCATTATACATGCCTAAATAAAAAAGGAAAAAAGTCTTTCAATATCTTCAATATTATTTACAACTCTCTTCACTATATCTACTGAAATGCACGTTTAGTATCAAGAAAGAGGGAAACTAGTAATAAAGAGTAAAAAAGGGTTGATTTTTTCTGAATTTCATTAAGGTCTTATTTACAAGATTAAAGATAGAAATGTAATTTCTGCAGCACACTGCTGAAAAAGCCATCAGCAACACTGAATATCTGAGGTAAACAGAAGCATAAATGGGTGGTAAATAGAGCATAGAGTAGAAAAGGCATGTAAGGCATCTCAGAACTAGAATGTAACGTGCAAAAGTATCATAAACCTGGGTGCTTATTAGAAGAGAAGCAGCTACGCCCCCAGTAGTAGGATTTTGCTCCTACTGTTGCAGAGCAGAGAAGCCATTACACAGCAGATTTTAAAAGGGGCTTTTGAAGGGATATACTACCTGAAGTCACAGGTTGAGATCATTATTGTGCCCTTTACCAGAACGTGTACTGTACACATTTCACTAAAGCCTTTAAAATGCTCTGAACATGCTTGAGTAACAGTGACAATTTGCTGGGGCTTCTCTGTTTATGGCTAGAGCTGAGTGAGCAGGAGAGGTAATTGGGAAGGTCAGGGATGCCGAGAGCAGCAGTTGGAAAAGGCATTCAGATCTTCTTAGCTTGCTTTTAAAGTATCCCTTCAATATGGTCACAAATTGGGAGGGTGGGAGGAAGATACATCTTCTTCCTAAGATGTTTTTAATCAGAATCTATGAATAGCTGCAATCATTATGCTAGCTTCCCAAATGGATCTGTGCAGGATACATTCACGTCAGTCTTTAAAGTGAGTTAAATAACCTCCTTTCTTGCTGCTAGAAGAAATCCAACAGCATAATCCTTCCTAAAAATTTCCTTCCTTAGGGGAAGTACCACTTTGCAAGCAGTTTTTCCAAAGCCTTTTGGAAGTCTTTTCTTTTTTTTTCTTCTTTTCAAGCAGAGACACTAGGGTTTTTAGAAGCAAAGCACCAATGCTACACTGTCACTTTGACTACAATGGCAGAGACTACAGTAAATCAAGGTGGGAAACAACGCTGCAACCTTAAGGAAAGACGCTCATACTTTGGAGGTTTTGGGGGTTTGGAGGAGGAGGGACTGGGGGTGAGGGTTCTTTGTTTTTTAATTGTCTGGTTACATCCTGACGGCCAGCACACATTTGCCACAGCCACCCTGGTGAGAGATTTCTTTGATTTTCAGTCAAACAGACACCAACAATGAAGTAAGGCAGAAAATGGGAATGAAAAAGCAGGGATAAATGTAAACCAGAATTATTTTCCTAACCAATTAGCAGCAGCCAGGATGCATGGCTTGCCACTAGATGGAAGCAACACAGTGCCATCTCTTTTCAGGCATCTCTCTGAAGGAAATTATCATGGTGTCCCTCTCTCTGCATTCACTGCACAAAAATGGGTAACAAAAAGGGGAACCAAAATCTCATTTGAGCTGGTCTGTATTCCAGGCATTCAAGACAGTCACGAAATATGAGATCACTGCGTGACTGAAAACTAACTTAGTCTGATTTCAGCATCTTCTGTGGACCATACAGATTACAACAGAAGGAAATATAATTATGTCATGTTGGCTTCTTTCTCTCTTCCCCACGAAAGACTGAAAAGATTTCCCAATTCCAGCACATGAATGTCACCATTCATGCCAACTAAAGCAGAACTGTGCTTCATTCCTGAAGCTGTGCAGAGGAACACATAATATACATAAGGCAGCACAGCTATTCAAAAAAGCATTTGTTTGTACCACTTGCAGGTGAAGGTACAGTGACAGACACTATCTCCAGGGAGACACTACTGCTTTCAAAGGTAAAGCCACAGAGATCATATTGAGATGACCAAAAAAAAAAAAAAGTCTTGTAAACAAACATAACTCTTCATGTCACTGGGAAACTACTGACCTTGATTTGAATTGACTTACAGTGGTAGAAATATTCCTAAATTTCAGAAGTGAGACCAACGGGATTGAAGCAGCTGTTTTTCATTTATTATATTACAGCAAAATCCTGCAAAAGTGAACTGAAATGGGGAAGTTCCACTTCACAAACCCTCTACTTCAGAAAACTACTGAACTTGTTTCCCAGACTGGAGCAAAGCCCTTGACTATATACTTGCCAAGACACACAAAGGTCATGGTGATCTGTGAAAATATGTTTGATTTGTTGTAAAGAACATTATCTCCTCCAAGAAATACAGTTCTGAGCTACCATTCTAAGTGCCAAGAGATATAGATACTTCATTGTCATAAATACTCACCTTCATTGCATCAAGGGCCAGTTTTAGATTTGCTTTCTCCATGGGATCAGTAGTGTGCTTTACCAGCTCCTGTGGACAAGGCAGTTAAAACTTTCCACCCACTGTTTGTCAGTTTATACATTGAAATTGTCATTGCTCATCCTCACCCAAAAAAGCCCAAAAAAAACAAAGCCAAAACCAGAAAACACAACCCAAGAATTGGCATTTTCATCTCCACAGTGAGGAGTCTATCACTGAGTGGGGACTATTGCATACAGATAATTGGCAAGTTGTTTAAGACTGGTTGCTGTGCAGCCTAAACAGTGACTTTAGCTGCTAATGAACCATCACGAGAAGTTAATTTGGCCTGCCTAGCACTTAAAATTTGCCAAATCACATCATTACTGTACTGGGCATACTGGAAGCCCAGGTAAACTCTGGAGTTCATTTGCATGTTGCTATTTGGTGCAGCATCCCTTGTCTGCAGAGAGGGATGGATGCATGCTGGCAATAAAACCTCAGCTAAACTGTGCACTGCTTAAAAGAAATCACTGTCTCATTAAACCTAAGATAAACCCGACTCAGAAGAGATACTGAAATCAAAGGTACATGTTCAAAGAATTCTTTTAGTCACTTCCCATTTGGAAAACACAGGGGATTTTCGGGCTTTATGAAGTGAAAATGTAACATCTTGGGCAAACAGGTCATTTTTCTTTGTAGTTTGAGAAAAGAATTGTACATTTCAGTTCACATAAATTAGTAAAATCATGGGAAATGAAATAATAAGTATCAATACTTCACATTACAATTCAAATAATTTACTCTTTTTTTCTTTCCAAATCCATAAAATATTTCTTTCTTGTACAACATATACTATAGCATCACACATAGCATAATGACATAGTATATCATCTTTTTATAATATACAGTAATTATAAAATCACTACTCATATCCAAATTTTTAAGAAGTTATACCATTCATTTTGATTTTTTCCAATTTTCCATTGATCAAAATATTGATGACTCATTTATAGAAGTATTTCAAAAAATTAATATTGCAGAATGTATGTTGTTGTACAGAGTCAAAATTATGCTCCGCACAGAAATAGTAGATCTTTTTAAAATGACATTTTACAAGCACCAGCAGAGTTGGCAGTCTAATATAGTAATACATTTCTTTGCAGCTGAACTAATGAGTCTCCTGGCACAGCTATCAAATTAAATTTATAAGACTCTCCACCCTTATTACAGGACTAACTGCAAAAGCTAATGCTTTGTGGGTTATAACAAGAAGCATTTCAAAATAAATATGACTTAATTGTAATTTATGACAGCAAAGAAATATCTTAAAAGTACACTGTATGTATGTTCCAGCTTCCTCTTTTGGGTGGTAATGGTTCACACTTCAAAGTACCGTGATTATAATTTGGTACCACTAATCATTTTAAACATACCAAGAATTAAAGGTTCAGAGACTGAGGAAACAATTGTTTGTTGTTCGTTTTTTTTCCCCAGGTATGCTTCAGCTCTGAGGAACCATCTCTTTAAGAAACTGCACTTGACTGAATTTTATTTTGTAAAAATCTAGGGAAACATCAATCACCTTCCTTTGATAAAGACATTTAGCTCTCATTCTTACAATCCACTGACAATAAACAATCACAGTTTATCTCTTAGCCCCCTTAAATCTCAAAACCAAAATACCTGGAGCAATAGGTGGTACTTCAGTACTCTCTGCATTGGAACCACCAATAGATCTCGCAGTGTAAATTTCCCATTATTGGCCCTCTTGGAACATTCCTAGTTCAAAGCAGAAGAAAGACAATAGAGCAAGAAAACAAAACTATTCACATGATATACATGAGATTCCATGACATATAAGCAACTATATTTGTGATAAAGAATATCAACAAAATGAAGGAAAAGGGTTGATGTGGCAATAATAGCTAAGCAAAAAAGGACTGGGTCTAAGTACTCTAGATATTTGAACATGCTTGAAATTGCTTAAAATATACATATATATATACACACTTACTTTAAAAAAAAACTGTAAAGGTAATCTTGCAAACTATAGGCCAGTCAGTCTCAGTCAGTCTCACTTCAGCCCCTATAAAAATTCCTGCAAAAACTGTGGAGCAAGTCCTCTTCTGGGCACATGAAGGAGGTATATGGGAATATTCAGCATGGATTTACCACACAAATCAATGCTTGACCTACCTGACTGCTTTCCACAATGAAATGGCTAGATCTATAAATGGGTGGGGAGAGTTACCTTGACTTTTCCAAGGCTTTCAACATCATCTCTCACAGTATTGGTAATATCCAGGTTGGGATGTTATGCTCCAGGCATATACAAAACTGACTACATTATGAGGCTCAAAAAGTGCAGTGACTAATATTTCCTATACAACCTGAGGGACAGTTGTAAGTAGAGCTCTTGAGGGCTCTGCCCAGGGTCCCCTCTCTTTTAGTGTCTTTAGCAATGATCTGCAGAAGACATACAACACACACAGCAAATCTGCAGACACCACCAGATTGGAGGTGCAGATGACACCCTTCAGAGCATGTCCAACAGAAACCTCACGCTAAGGCAAAGCCCTCACCTGGTATGCACTCACCAGGGACTTGCTCACCCTGAGCACTCAGCAGGGGAGCAGCTCTGCTGGAAATGACCCAGGGGTCACGGCAGACAACCCTGCGAGGCCATGGGACACGGGTTTGTTCAGCCCAGAGGTCCCTCCCAACCTGTATGATTCTGCAATTGTGTTCTAGATGCGATATCCTGATAAATAGAAAGGTATCACTAATGATCACTTCCTGGAAGGAAACCCTAACTCTGCCAGTATCATTGGCAGAACTCCACTCATGTCAGTACCAGGATGTGTAGTGCAACAGTGCACACATTCATTTGATCAGAGGCTCCAAAAGAATGAAAAGAAACAGAAACACATTCACTTACCAGTCCAACTAATTTTGTCACAACAAAGTTTTTCTTACTTCAGTGAAAGCAGGGCATATTCACAGAAACACACAGTTTTATGTACATTTAAATGCATGTTAAAAAATACTGATACCTCTAACTTCAACTTAACATCTTCTTTTGTCTTAGAGATATTGTCTAAGCACGATATCGCTATCTCCACTTGACTGCAGTACTGTCCATAAATAACCAACCTAAATCAAAGCAAGAGATAAAGAACAAAAGGAACATTTGCTTATTTAAGAAAAATCCTTGATAATTTTTTCACAAATAATTGTTAACAATCTTTCTTTCAAAAGGAGCAGTGCCTAAATAAGCAAGAATTTACTGCAGCCAGTGTTCAATGGGTAGCATGAAAATAAGAAAGACTATTCAAGAGAATATAGTTTTGCCCTACCTTCAAAATGCTCTGAAATCATTGCAATTTCCTTTAATATTCACACACATATATATGTTCTGATAAATACAGGATTCATTAAAAAGCAGAATAACTTCTGTTTAACAGAAAAACAGTCTGTAGAATTTATAACAATGCAGATTTCCAAGTTTGTAATGAATAAATTCTGTAGCACAGCCTTAATAGGATTAATTACAGCCATCCTTTAAAGAACTTGTAGATTTCTCCACACTGATTCCATAGTTTCTATCAGGTTATATCATGTGAGCTCTCAGATCAAAATAATAGTACATGAAAACTCAAGAAATTTTCAACAGTTGTCAAGTGAAGCAATGCTTTCTGAGTGAGCCTGGGTTTATGACAGGACTTTCCTGCCTCTGTATTGAGTGCTTTCTCCTACTAGTCCAGTGCAAAGAGTGCTCTTTTCTTTCACCTTTTCATATATTTCTTGAGGTGATTCCTTCTGTATTCTTCAAATCCTTTTTGGGCATTCCCATGAGCCTTCCATTGTAGTCTCCTAGATTTCTTTTTCTCTCACCTAAACTTTCTCACTCTTTTAATTCTTTTTTTTTTCACAATAAGGTGATGACACTGATTTGAAATCTACTGTTTCTGATTACTTTTAATCACTGTCTAGTTAAGACAGCCTACCTCTACATCCTTTTTTTATAATATAAACATATTTCTTCTCAGTGCCCTTTGTTCCCCTTTTTGCACACATTTCAGAATGACTGGTGAAAGAGAAGCATTTTCCAGAACAACTACTTCTTCCCTAATTCTCTCCTGCAGCAGTAGAAAGCCTAACAGCCTGGGAAACACCTAAGTCCTGCTCCAAACCAAAATCTGAGGCAGAGGGTCTCTGAAGGCAGGACAGTTTATGAGTGGTCTGGGACACCCTCCTCGCTCAGAAAACTCTCCTGTCTAACATTTTCCAGATGCTGCTGTCCAGTTTCTCACAAGCCTATTGTTACTGCAACAATCCTCCTTCACCCATCACCCAATTAGCACCTGCAGGTCTTTCCCACCCCAGTCCCAGAAGGAACCAATTTTAACCAAAGCCCAAGAGCTGCTTCAAGGTAGGTCAGCATTGCAGCCCACAGTACAAGTGTTTTTTAAGCCAAGTACCACAGGCACGTAAGTTCATCTATAGAGTCCAACAGCTGTTGAGTGCTGGCAGAAGGAACAATCTGAAAAGGTGGGTGGAAAAAGCTGGCACTTGGCCTGCAGGGCACGGTGTGCTGCTACAGCTCCCCTCTTACCAGCCTGGCTGCTTTCACAGTTTGAAGGCAAAGAGTGTTTGCTTTCCTGTCACACCTTTGACTGCAGGGTAAGGTGACAGCATATTCTCTTCTCTCTTCTCTTTGACACCTGCTTTCTCTTCTTATAAGTTATGACCTCTTCTGCTTCCTTTAGTCTAAAATATGCCTAATAGATATCCTTTTTTTGGTCTGTTAAACAATACAGGTACATGCTATAAAATATCTGGGATTATTTGCATGAAAAAAATGCTGTTCAAAATAAGATATTTAAGTTTCCTTAAAAACATAGATGGTACTTGTCTATGTAACAATATTGCCAAAACTGGGCTAAGAAGAGGGAGCGTTCATATAACAAGAGGTTACACTTTGATTTCCAAGCTCAAAACACCCAAGCTAACTTAATAAGGACACTGACATGGAATTTAATCCTGTTTCAGAAATATTCATATAACAAAAATACAGTAAAATACCAAATTGAGCACAGATTAGCACAAATAGTAGGAATGCTTAAATCTTACCTTTCCTTGTAGTTAATAAAAATTTGATATAGATTCTGATCATTTTTGTTAACAATGGAGTCATTGATATCCTGTGTAAGATTCCTGTGGATTTTCACCAAATCCTTAAAAACAGTAAGGGAGAGGAAGAAAGTTTTGTAAAAACAAAATGGCTTAAAGCTTTGAATTAAAAAAAAAAATAATAATTTCATGGTAGACCCATTAATTTCAATACATTGGAAAACAGGTGATTTGAGAGTAGAATCTAATTTCAAGTTTTAGCACATGTTCTATATAGTGCAAAAAGAAAAACTGAACTCCAAGAAATACCTATTAGAGCCTAATTTATTCTAGCTTGGAACTTGCACTGTTAATTCACCTTCATTTTATAATGATAATTTTAAAATTAAGCAAGTCAAGTAAATGCTTTAGTGACAAGATGAAGTAACGATTCATGTCCCTGAGCTGTGAAAAATTAGTTTTGTACATTACACTGGTCAATTAGTGATGTCCTAATGCTAAATTAACTGCAATCATAATGAGTTTCCCAATACAGCACGCAACTAATGTCTGAGAGAAAGAAAAGAATATTGCAGAAAGATTTGCTCTCTGATCATAATTGCGATTCACCTTACTTGTTCACTATTATATATAAACTATAGAAGATTGCATCAGCCTTAACACTGTATGGATACTGTTAGAGAATTCACAAGAAATTAAGTCAAAAGAGGTTAAAAAGTTTTCAATCAGGATAACTGTAAGCAGTGTACACACCACTGCAATGAAAAAGAGGACTGTTTAAAAGAGAAAAGCACTGAAGATGATTTAATGCAGTAAATTATATACTACAAAAATAATATGCAATTTTGAGTCGTGAACTAAGTCAAAACATTTCACACTGATGAAGACTAGGAGTACATACAAGGTTAATCACATCACTGATGAAGGAGCAAAATCTTGAGACAGATCAAATTCAGTTGCTAGCAGCTGTATGGACATATCCTCAGAACCTTAAGTGACATTAGACTAAGATCTTATTATAGAAATGCTTCCCAATTAATATATTACAGGAGCACATTTTCTCAGGAGTGCACAGGGACTCAACTAAGCAATACCCCTGAAAAACAGCTTAATGGTATGGGCATAATGTGCCTTTTTGAGTTTCTATTTCCAATTCAAAGTATAGTTTTAAGTTAAACTGATGTTAACATCACTCAAAATATATATATATACTTTCACATAAATAGACATAGAAATACACAAATACAGAGCCATACATCCCTTTTATAGGACAGAACTTTGAAATGTGAGCCCTAGTGAAAGGCACCCTCTTCAGACTGGTGAGTGTTTTGGAGTAATTGCTTTGTGTTTTTTCTTAAAAATAAAGTATTTTTACATCAGTGATTGATTTTGTCCAGCAAACATCTTTTAGAGACGATCTAAGGAATACAGCATCACCCTAAGGAAACAATCCTTCACCACAACCCTTTAACAGAGAAAAATCCATCCTGTTCTGAGAACGCAGCACTTGCTCTCTACATTGCAGTCTGCTGCAGAGCTCTAACAGCTATTTTTAGTTTAAAACAAGCTTCCACTGCCCTCCAGCCTTCCTGCTGAGGAACTGCCACACAGACAAGGTCTGATCAGACAAAGCGTTTGCAAGTATTTTTGGCTTAGGCAAGTCCTATATTTCTTTTAAGGTTATTGGATGCCATATGAAATGCTCCTGGAGTCCGAAATAAGCACCATCTTCTAACAGCAGAATACTGAATGCTGACAACAAAAAGCGAAGTAAAATAACTTGAACTTTTACTATATGTCTCCCTAGTCTAAAATACACGGGCTTTGTTGTTTTTACTGTTCTTATGTGATCCCCTTACACATCTTTAACGAGTGGTGAGTAGGCTGACCTCTCTGTTTGTGCTTACAGCATGCAAGCCCTTTTCATACCCTTGTGCAGTGTTTCACATTAACTGGAATTAGGTCTTTCAATAAACATAAGTCAACATGCCTGGGCACACAGAGTCCTAGGAAAGAGGTTTACAGTAACTTAGGTAGGGTATATCACGGTCTTATTTGCAATGAATAAGAAACACTAATGTAGGACAGAATATAAATTTGTTTGCAAAAGCAAAGGGATCTCTACAGGCAGCTGATGTAATTCAAGAAGACAAGTAGGTTACCAATATCTGTGGCAGTGTTTTGCACTAATAGCCAGGAAATGACAACAACTGAGAGTCAGGGTGAAAATCTTACTAGTGGGACAAATATGGCAAAGGGTCAGATATCATAATCAGTGTAATAACTGTCATAATTTAGCTTCTATCAGGATAATGCTGGAACAGCAACTAAAACATTCTTACAGACAGACCACATTCCCACAGGATAAAATAAAATCCCCAACATCTCCTCCTACAACCCTGAGAACCTCTTGGACACACCAGAGATGGTCAAAACAGAGGTGATATTTTACAGGCAATAAAGGTGTGATGTGGTCCATTGGCCACACTCAGGGGACCCTTTCTTTACAGTAGGCCTCATAAAAGAACATTCCTTTCATTTGTCTGTGTTGAGAGAGGTTTCAGGCTATGTCTGATGTCTTCCTCTAAAATCAAACAGAGTAAAGACATGTGCTGAGTACTTATATGAACTACAAATATATGTAAATTGTCATATGATTATTATTAAGCCAAAAATAAATGCAACAAAGTAACAATCACAGAAAGCATTATTATTTCAGTCAAATAAGAGGTCTCCTAGATAGTTCACATAGGATTTCCTTATCCTTTCCAGCACCAGATTCCAAATCCAAAAGTGAGTTATGTTAACTCTGAAGTGTCTTCAATGATGTCAGAGTCCGAGCTTTTGCAGAGCAGCTACAGATACTCAGTACACAGTGATAGGTAACTTAACAGTCACAACTTTGTACTATCACGAAAATACCAGCATTTATTTAAAGATAATCCATTTCTAGAAATTACTAGTCTTTAATCACTCACTATCTGACGTGATAATACTATTTATCTTACCCTATTCCTTCAAGCAGAAAGAAAAACGCACATCCTTATCATCTAATATCCAAAAAACACACTGTGCACTGTATTTCAAATAACTGTTTTGTACAGTAACATACAACACAAATATATCACAATCAGCTCTGAGCCTTATATCTGTTCATTAAATATGCAATTACTCACAGGAATATTGATGAAAACAGTATCAAATTCTGATGCTGACAGAAATCTTTTCAATGGCACCATGAAAAACTGCAAGAAAAAGAAATTATATAAACACTGGCTTTGTACTTATATTTTCTAGACTGCTATGAAAACACATGTTACAATTCTGTAAGTAGCATCTTACTTTCTCAATCGATTCCAGAGTTTCAGTGTATTTCTCTTCTGTTTGCTTTATTTCAGCAAGACAACAGCTTCTTATGTCATTTTCTGTATATTTCTGCAATTACAATGGAGTCAAGCTTAAGTCATTAATGGGCACCTAATGGATAACAAATGTTTTTATTTGTTTAGAATTATGCAATTAGGATAACTGCTTCCTGAAATTCTCTGAGTACTGCAGCCTCCAAAGATGACAGCAATAACCAAGAATATTTTAATGTTCAATTAGCTGATGACTCTAGTAAAATCAAAATAATATTATGAAAAGTTAATGTTTAGACATGAAATGCTGAAGTATCTGCATGTACTTTGGAAGCTGAAACACAAGGCCACATTTAATTTACATCCAGACTGAGAAATCTTTTTTAAAATACTCAGCAGTTAATAATTCCATTAAACTTAATGGGGCTAAATCATGTAAGCAACTTCGCATTGCCATAAATACTGGATTTGGTCTAATCCCTGCACTTATTTACAATTTTTCTGATTTTAGTTCTCAAGGGGAGGTTTCTCTTCAGACACAATAGGAGTATGTCCTCAAATAAAGAAGTGCAGTGACCTCCAAGTTCAGCTCTTGCATATATATGTGTGTGTCTCCACAGAGACCCTGGGAGTTTTCCATATAAAGCACCAGACTCATAGGAAATTGAAGTAATTATCAGCCCAGAACTCTATAAAAATAGTTTACAAGCAGTCTTACCAAAGAGCAGATTTACAGCATTACAGCATCAATTACTTGAAGCTTCAATAAAATCTGATTTCAAATAAAAGAGTAAATAACTGGAGGAAGACATGGAATCATTTTTGTCAAGCAAGACTTAGAAGATATGGAGATATACAGGTCAGCTTGGAGACCCCACATGGTAACTGGATAGGCTCTTGCAATTAAAAGCAGTAATTGACCCAAAATGTTTTCTCCAAAACCAATAAGCAACAGTACTATCACAACCTTTCTGAAGCCTATTTACAGATTTGTATCATCCTTCAGCATATCCCTGGCTGCTTCTTCCCTATTTTCACCCAGTGTAGGGAATCTATATGCTGCATGTTAATATATCTGATGATTAGATGTTATTCACATACAGAGGGAGCCAGGACTAGAAGTTTAGTACTACAGTTCTTTCCACTTGGGAGCGTGGGGGGAGGAGCAGAACAAACAAAAAGAAACTTTTGAACAAAACACTTCTTTCTTGTAAGAACAGCAAAACTTTTAGACTAGAACATAGCAGTAGCTACTTGTTAAAACTTCAAGAGCTAGACTCCTTCCACTCCCTCTCTCTGCTACTGGGCTACCTGACACACATGCTAAGCACACCACAGCAAATAGCAAGCCACACTTAAACTGTCCACGAGCCACATACAGCTCCTATGACACTGCTTGGTCACCTATGTAGAGTGGGAAATGTACTCCTACATCTCAAGTAGATGCCAAGTGGCAAATCAGGCACAGAAAGCTTGGTCACTGCTCACCCTTGCCTGCTGCTTTAACCCATCTCCTTTACCCTTCTCTATCTCCATATGACTCCACAAGCAGCTCCTGCAAGTGGAACGCAGCTTCTCACCCTCACCTACCACATGCTGCAATCTCAGAAATGCTTCTTGCAAACCCAGCTCATGCAGTTTTTCATTTTTCCACAACAAATTTTAAGGTGCCATCTTCATCAGATGCAGACACAAGTAACCATTTTGTCAAAATACAGTCTTATCAGAAGCATTGCACTTCACAAGCATCATCTCATGATGATCACCCTTATCTCAAGTCTTTAGTCCCAAATTCTTTGGGTAGGCAGAAGCAGACACTGTCACAGTTAACTGTAGTTAATTAATCTCAATAAAGTATTAGAATTTGATCTTATTTTCACTTTAAGTTACTTTTCACCTTTACCTTTGTGAGCCCAATACTGTTCAAATGCCTTGCAGTATTTGCCCCAATACTGCTGTACTCAATAGCTTACACCTATTCACAAGATGTGGGTGTTTTTTGTTCACCAACTCTTCTATGTGCAATGCAAACAAATCCTGGGATTCCACTCAAAACCATTCACTTCAGTTTTGTGCTCACTTAACCCGAAAAGATCATTTACACAGACACTTCTGGCAGAAATTAACATATCGATTTTTCTATCTGTACCATAAACTTCTAGAATTTGAGTGCAATAAAAAAAGAGAGAGGGAATAAGAAATAACATGCAAACAGCAATACAAATGAGAAAAACTGCCTTCAAAGGTCAGCTACCACTAGAGGAAACTTAGTGGTACAGTTTACTTCACAAGATAATGGCAATATAATGGTCAACAAAAACTACATGGTTGAATAAGCAGGAAATTCATTAGATGAAACAATTCTGTTGTCCTTGTTAGGTTAGTTGTCCAATTTATGGCTCAAACAACACTATTTCACAATATTTTAACAATTTTGGAGGTAGGACACTTGCAAGGAAGCAGTTCCATTCACGGTTTTTGAAATAACTAGCCAACATAAGTTACTGTATTTCATTTAAAAATTATATTTCTTTCAAAAAATTACCCTAGTTAATTGTGTGACCCTTTATCAAAACAGCCTGTGAAGCCTTACATAGGAGAGAAAGCACAGCACGTGGCAACTCAGGATGCAGCTGAGCATGAATGAAGTTCCAATGAAACTAGCTATAAAGAGATAATTTCAACTTTTAAAAAGATTACTGTTATCATTCCAAAGTAGCATGGAACTGGAAAACGTACAGGTTGCTGTGCTGCTTCATCTTTCATTAGGTCTTCATAAACCTCTCCACCTTCATCTTCTCCATAGACACAGTCATACAAATCCTCATCTTCATCAACACCAGTTTCACTGAAAAGACAAGACAAGGACAAAGCTGTGCAGCACAGCTGCAAAGTTTCTACAGTAAACAAACAGATTAATTATTTGAATATCTAAGGATAAGAACTTATTAAGGGAAATTAAGTCTCTTAATTTTCTTTTCTCAATGCATTTAATATACAATTGTACAAAATCTACACAATACTGAAGATTGCATGACTTTAGAACCACACAGGACTTAAACCATACAGCAAAAAGCAATACATCAGGACAGTTTTGTCATGAGCTAATATCCAGCTGTCCTCTCTGACCTTTTCCCAACACATTCAGTGGAGAGGAGCTGCCTCTCCTTCCTGCCTGGCATGACAGGCACTGTTACAGGTTTTCTCTCTGCCTAAAGAAAGGATTATCTGGGGTAAAATTGGTTAGAGCATGGTGCTAATAACACCAAGGTGTAGGTTTGTGATCCCCTTATGGGCCAATCACTTAAGAGTCAGATTCAATGATCCTTGTGGGTCCCTTCCAACTCAGAAGATTCAGTTATTCTGTGATTCTGTGAAAATACACCCAAGACTGCAGAGCCAGCACCTGAGATTCTGTACCTCCACACATTAAGCCAGTTATCTAAACTATCTCATGGCAACTTTCAGCTACTTAAAAATTTAAGAAGCAACCTATCAAACTGAAAATTATAGACAGTTCACCAGAACTGTCCTCCTAATACCCAGACTACAGAAACAAGGCATAAATTAAGGCACAACTCTACCCTCAACTAATTCAGGCTTCATTAGAGTTAGTCCTGCTAGATCTTTTCCTACTTTGTGTATCAAGCCCATAATATCTTTTACTCCTATTTCTCAGGGTATGTCTACAAAAGAACTCTAAAAGATATTGAAAGCACTCCAGTCACAATAATAATACAGAAACTAGATCAGACGTGCTGATAATTTTGAGATTTTTCCTGTTGGAAGACAACACTGAAATCCTTCAGAGTAAAAACCAACAGGTTAAGCTCACAGTGATGATATGCCAGCCCTTCACATTACACCCTGGCAGCTGTCAGATGCAGCAGACACACTCTAATTTACCACTTCTGCTCCAGGGAACAAATGCTAGGAAAAAGGCAGAGTACTTCAACTACTGCAGCTCTTTCTGACAAAAAGACATAAATTCATTTTTAAATTCTTTGGACACCATTTAAACTCAGGGACAATTCAATTAGTTTCAGCCAAATACACTCACTAATAATTAAGAGAAAATAAAAAATGTGGACCATTTGCATCATTCAGTAACACTTTTGTTTCTTATTAATTGCTTTCTCCATAATTCAGACATCACGTAACTATTAAATTCAGTTAATAATACTTGTAATTTGATGCAAAAAAAGACCTATGAATATCAATGTATTTAGTTGATTAGCTTTTTTTTTTAAAGATTGTCTTCCAGTACTGAATTTATATACCTATTTAAGAACTGGTAGAAATATTATTTTCAAGCAGTGCTAATGCCACCACATCTAAGAGATGAGGACATCATCTATAGCCCACCTGGATCTCTCAGAGGAGATTGCAGCTCCTACCTTATGCACCTTCAGCTACACAGAGTAAAAAGCAATTATCCATGAGACAGTCAGTCAGGTGTGGGGAAACAAGGACAAGCTTTGCAGGGCAGGTGGTAAATTGAGCAATGCCAGTAATGGTGGTGGTTCCCTTCTTTATAGGCACTAAGGAAACAAATCCCTGGCATGAACAGCAGCTACTTCACCACATTGCAGCAAGTGACATCCAGTGTGTCCAGAGCCCGTCGAGCACTAATGAGGTGAGTGCTGGGGAACTCAAACTTTGGGGCACTGAGCTCTGAGCTCTTGTCCAACATGATTCCTAATGAGTCTGAGATGTCCTAGCTGTAGAATACAAGAGTATCCTGACAATCCTGCAAACACTTACCAAAAAAAGGCAAATGCATACATACACAGAGTTTCATTGATTTTAGGGAAACAATCCACTTGAATTTTGATCCAAACATGCATTTTGTTTGCAGGTTCTGGTCAATTTCCTTGGGTGTCTTACAACTGATATTTCAACTTTCTGAAAGCATTCTCATAGTACAGAGATACTTAAGAAACGCATTTGTTTATTTACTTTGCTACCAGCCCCCTCCATGAAACAAGCTTCCTTACATACACAAATGTATCACAGTTATTCAAACAAGCTTTCATAATGAATTCTTCCTGGTCAGTATAATTGCAAACAAACATTTCATATTCCATTCTCATGAACACCATGTGTTCTATAACATCATATAAATAATAGCATGCAACTGAAAGCCAAAATCATTAAATATTTACAACATACTCTATTAAATCAGGAAGACCTTTGTAGACATCTTCATCATCAACACTTTCTTCTGTAGGGAAGGGCCTATAGAAAGTAAAATAGCATTAATTATACACAGCACTAGCTTAACTCATACAGCTGGATTTTGTTCGTTTGGTTTCCATAATTTTCACATATATTACTGCATGCTAATGTGTTTGTATGTTCCTCTCTTTCTCTGATGAACAGAATATATGTCTTTAGACTTCTATATGTGAACTGACAATATAATAAACACCCTACTGGATGAGGTTGTTATAAATCACTATTAATACACATCATTGTCATTTTTCAACTGGGGGGGGGAAATCAGCAAAACTGTCAGGTTAGGTCTGGTTGTGTTTCTCTTTGAAAATGAGAATCTCACAAACTTGGAGGAAGAAAGAAGAGAAAACCCATTTGTCTTTACATAAATCAGCACTGCATCAGCTTGACTTATGACCCTGTTTCACTACTATCACACAGGTTCTGCGATACTGGCTGCTCATTTGTTCCCCTCAAGTTTCAGCATGAGAAGTACACAGAGTTCAGGCACTTCAGCAAATGTACCAGAGTAGAAGATACCTTTTGTATCTCCTCAGAGTCCAGAGCCTTGGTTAGCTGCCCACTGGGTAATCTGGGTTACAACTAGAGAAGTTCTTAGAGGGGGACACAGCCTCTACTGTCTCTAACAACCTTTCCAAGGAGCACCACGCCAGAGGCACTACTCCCACCATCCATTACAGCAATAACATACCTTATTCCCGTGCCTACTGCAATAGGAGTGCGAGAAAGTTTTGAAAGTGTTTCTATCACCTGGAGAGGAAGGAAAGAAACTGTGATTAGTTGTAGAACAGAAGCAATAAAACATTTTGTTCTCTATTGTTTCATTATCAGCAGCACTACCTTCAAATTATATCAACAGACAGAGAAACTGGCTGTGCCAGACACTGACTGCATCGAACTTGCATGGATTTCCCCCTAGCTGGTCCTAGGTGTTGTACTGGGAGATGTGATGGAACCACAAAGAGAGGAAAAGGGAACTCTTCTTTACAAGTAAAAGCTAATTTAAGTGGATTTAAAACCAGGCAATATATGTCCCAAATCAGACATTCAATTCGCAATTGGACCCAGATGCACTTGTAAACAAGACTGTTCTAAATATTTGAGATTCTTATTGTAGCTCCAGAAAGAAAATCGTAAAGATTTGAGCTTCGGCACACAGTGGCCCGCAGAGGGAGCCAGAGGCCACGGCAGAAGACGGCCCTGAAGAGCCGGCTGGGAGGGGAGGGATCGATCTCATCGGCCAAAGCTGATCGATCTCTTCATCGGCCCCACAGCCCAAGCTGCGCAAAGGACCCTGAGGGTTTCTTTTCTTTAGAATATGGCAGCAGTATTGAAGATCTCATTCTAAGAAAATACATCCTTTAAGCGCAAAAGGTTATAAAAGAGCAAGGGAAGCATTAAGGAGGGTTGGATACAGGCACATACAGTCACAAAGGCAGAGTAGTTTTGCTGGCAACTGTAGTAATACAAAACCTATTTCGACTCTGCCCAGCACGTCCTCTGTGTCAGAAGTATTTTCTGGTATACTGGGAACTATCAGATTGGCAAATCTTGTTTGCTAGAGAGAGACAGACCCAAAATTACACCCTGACTGAATTTCTATGCTTCCAATGACAAGGTTTCCCCTGAAATTCCCACAAGTTTCAGCTTGGATCTTTTCAACTTAAAAGTCATATTAAGCTGAAGAGAAATCTCCAAAGAAAGTTTTTATCAGCAGTATCAAAATTCAGTACAGCAATTCTACATTTCATGGGCATTTGGGAATAATGTCTACAAATTCAACTGTTTATTTTTGAAACTTTAATTACAAGACTACCCTGACCATAAAAGAGAGTTAAAAGTGCATCTCTCAAAGGAATGAAAATTACACGTTTACACAGGAGAATGACAAAGTAAAAACCACAGAGAATAATCACAAACTACAGAGTTTAAACTTAAGTAACAAAGCCTCCGAAATGTATCATATCTCATATGCAGATGAGTAAAATTAACATTAAATTACTCCTGTGAAAGAAACATTTGGGTTCATTTAAGCTGCTGTGAAAATGAATGTCACAGAAAATCTGGTTTTGCCTTACAGTAAAGAATTATAAAAACAAATAAATATGCTACAAACATAATCAAAGGTTGGAGCACATATTCCCCCCCTTTGAACAGAAGAATTGCAATATGGCCTAGAATAAGTATTAGAAACTGTGAATTAAAGTTGACTGAAAAAATTATAAAGTTAATTAAAAACTATTTCACATTAATCAAAAAGGTCAAAAGGGATAAAACCACTCCTTTACCGAGTATTACTGTTGCAGGGGAGTTGTGGTTTCCATACCAGACCAGAACCTGCCTCTGCACACCTGCAAGAATTCCAGTGCAGGGTTGCAAGGACTGCTAAGCCACAGGAGACAAGACAGTATGAGAAGTTAACTGAAAACTGAGTAGCTGGCAAAATGATCTAACAGATGGGTGGACATTAATGGGCAAAATCACAAGAAAAGAGGCTTAATGCTCAAAACAAAGGGGGGCAAGTCTGGTGAACTGAATATTCCTTTCTTGTTTCAACATGTTATTTCCCAGCACACGAAAAATCTTTTGCAAACTATTCCACCCACACAGACCCTTTTCCTTAGAGGGATTCTCACTTATCTAGCATAATCAAACCCAGCAGAGGTACAGCTTACTCTTCACAGCTAATTATGGTTGCTTCATAACACAAAAAGACAACCTGTACAAATAAAACTATGAATTTTAGGTAGGTAACTGTAAATGTTGCTCCCAAAATGTACAGCCAAATCACATTTTACAACTATCAATATGAATACAAACAAAAGCAGAGGAATAGAAAACCTTGTTCAGGAACTGATGTGAAAACTTGGAGGGGATGTGCACGGTGACACATGATGACACCCACACACACTGAGGAAGCCAGAGGAGTGTTTACGAGAATGTGTGCACAGAAAAGGACAGAGAAAGGAACTATATGACTAGAGACAACAGAAGACTACTAATAATTTTCACCGCTCTTAGAAGAGAGGTGGTTTGGCACTGCAGGAAGAGCAAACTAACAAGCTAGGAAGCCAACAGACAGATCTTTATCAAAAAACTGAACTCTGGATAATCTGGTAAGAAGAAAATGGTTATCAACACAACAGCTGTCAGCATCTCACCAGAGACACGCTGCATTCTCCAGAAGTAAGTGACGAAGTGTGGCCACACTGGTATCACCAGAAGGGGAAAAGTAATAAGCAGAGATCACTATTTTATTTCAAAATAACACAATTAAGAACTTAAGACCATTAGGCACTCCAGTCTTTAGTTAAGATTAAAATACAAACATAAGCTTTGGTTTAGTAAGAGTGGTCAGTGGGTGAACACTACCATTTTTTTTTTTTTTTTTAGTTTATTTATTTTTTTATTATTTATTTTTAATTCCTGTGGAATTTAAGACAGCGCTCTGTCAAGAAACAGAACTGTGTCTACTGAGGGGCGTGGTTCTCACAGTTATGGTTTTCTTAAAGAATTCTGAGAAAATGTCCGGAATACTCACACCAGTAATCACTCATGAAATTACCAATTCTGGGCAACACGCTATTTCAATATCACATACATGGAAATGTCTTTGCTCCAACATAAAGTGAGGAAAAGAAAGCTTCTCCTTCCACATGAAGTTTCCGTTCTTTGGTTCTGAGCCACTGCAGGAACAACTAAGTGTCCCCAAATTTCAAGGTCCATGTGCATGGTTGCTGTTATGTATGGGCTGAGTTAACGATAATGGCCTGAGATCAGATAAACGATCAGAATTTCAGTAGTCATTCATCAAAACAAAATTAAATCCAGCAAAATGTCTGATTTTCAAACTGACAAAGACTCGGGAGGTTTTCAGAACAGTGCCAGGTTGAAGCCCTATACAGTTGGCATGAGGGAGCCTATAATATAGTGCAATTCTCAACTCCAAAATTACTATGTACCATACACATTAAAGTCCATAATATTCAATTTAATGCTTTTCATCTGCTTTTTTTGCCTTGTTTTCCTCCTTTCAGCAGAGCTTTAATCCCTCTCACCCATTTAACCCTAAATGATTGCCCAGTTTTCTTCCATATTTATGACTCTAACCAATGCTCCTGTACCTTTGAATGAGGCTTAACCAGATCTTAGTTTAAGTGCAAAAGTAGAACTCCTTGCTTGTACAAAGTCCAGAACAACAGAGCTTCCATGCCTAGCTCTGCTCTGTGCTAAACAACTGCACAAAGGGCTGCAGAGCTTTTGCACACACTATTACTCAAAACAGTCAGCAAAAACCAGATACTGAGCAAAGAGTAGCACTGACACATGAAAAAAGAAATGTGTCTACATTCCTGCACACTGAAAACTTGGTAACTACAATTCTCCTACAGGGAACCTGACACTGAGAGATGTTAGAAAGAGACTTCCAGATATAAAAGGAAGCCTCACTGCACCCGCCCCAGTACAGCTTCTTTGCACTGCCTAACACCATCAGACAGAGGTTAAGCAAGTTTTTAGAAGTCACATCAAAGTCATGCTCACTTCAAGAAGATATGAACAACCAACTTTGTTTTTCAGTACATAGCCAGTTTATGCAAAATACAACATGAAATTCAAATCTATGGCCCTGAAAGAGGAAGCACACCTCAGCCCACACCCTGGTGAGTGGCTCTGCCCCTCATTCATGTTTCAGGCACTGCTCACACTACACATTAACTCTTTACTTCATTAATTACTCTAACTGTATTTTTTTTCAGCTTGTTATTTATTATTGTTTCACTTGACTTACTGTTGTAGGTCAGAGGCTCCAATTTATGTAAGGACTTTAATACCCTCTGCCAAAACACTACTTTGTAATTTCCTGCAGCCATACTCTTCAGTAAATCACATCAGATATTCCTGTGCCTGCTTACAGCAGCAGTACACTAGAGGGACTATTTTACTTCTTTCCATAGTAGTAGTGTCTCTGAGTTTAAAATGCGTCTTTGGCAGCGTCCCTTTTTAATCTTGTTTCTTTAGCAAGAACTTGCAAATCATGCAGTTAAAAAAAACAGATGAAGTACATTTTAAAAGTACTTTTCCACTTTTAGAAGAAACAGAAGTAAATCATTTTGCAACTCACTGTCTCCCCAAGCAGGCAACATTTCCTTGCTTCTGACAGCTGCTGTAAGGACTAGGCCCATATTTATATTTCTGACGTTTACTTCAACTGAAAATATTAAGTGATCAATGTTGATACTGATCAACAGATTCATAGACTATGCCAATAAAACCTAGAAAGACTTACTTGTGGTTAGATTATCAAAGCAGTTGCTTCTATGCAGGTACTTAAATCAGGATGTGTTTTTAAGACATGGTAGAAGTCACCAAGAATTCAGAACTGTCTTATGCATCAAGTAGTTTTTCAAAGTCTGGGCATCTAGCTTAGTAATTGAGTGTTGCAATTTGTTGCAAACTTAGCTTTACTCCATCCCTTGAAGTGAATTTATTTAGCAGACATGTGGAAACTTACTAACATAACATAAAGCAGTTATCCTCCAAAGACAAATATTTCCAATACCAACCTACTTTTTGACACATTCACATGGTTTCTTCATAAACAGGTCTTATTTTACTTCATCAAATTTTGGAGGAAGAAAAATCTTCAACTCTACAGGAAAATTAATCCTTCAGAAGAGCTGATAAGCTCCTTGGCTATGGCCTGTCTCCATTCCAGCCTCTGGGTTGGAAGAGCGCTCTTACGTTCAAGAAAACTTTAAATCTGTAATTACATGTCTAACATGCCCCCTTATCAACAGGCTTTGAAATAGTTCTGATTGGTTGGCTGACTTTGAGTTATAATGAAGTGTAGCAGCATAAGTAGATTATAACAATAACACCTGTTTTATATGTAGTTGTTACTACTCTCAAGCTGAAGTCCAGCCATGAAGAGAACCTGATGGCTGCACAACACTGGCTTAGATACTTACCTTCTCAAAGCAAACTACAGAGCTGCTATTTGCTTTTTCAGAGAAGTGAACACACCTGTAATTTGTTGCCCAGAAAGAAGGATGCTTTACTCCCCATGACTGACAAAATCTTAGCAACATTCACTTGTGCATGCAGTATCAGTGTGAGTAACCAATGTCATTTCAAGAATCAATTTCTTCAAGAGCCGGTCTCGAGGACACTCAAGTGTCCATTGGCAAAAAAGGCATTTGCTCATTTAATAAAGGATGTGTTGTCATATAAGAAAAATATTACATAAGCTTCCAAATGGTTTCCAAGTAAAATTTATCAGCAAGACAACCATGAATATAAAATGCTTACACATACTTTAGACTACTTATCAGGGCTATGTTACATTGTCTGTGTTTTTTCCTCCCTTTATAACCTGAAACCTTTGACTGAAAGAAGAGCATATTGGTTTTGGCACAAAAAATATAAAAGGGTTTAATTTCACAGGAGAAATTCACCATACAATCTTTTAGAGACTCAAATTAGGATTATTGAAATGTAGGAAGTCTTGAGATGTGTACATGCATATATTAATTATCTGGGTATGTGCATACACTGCCCAGAGCTCTGGGCAGATTATGAAAATCAAGGCTAATGCAAATAGAACTCCAATGTTCCTAGAGAACACAAAGTAATATATGCTCTGCATCATGAGGGTAGGGCTCTTATGAAGCCAGTTCTCAGTGCCACATATCTAACTAACTAAAAAAGCCAGAACTGCTAGTCATGCCCACATGCTGAGTGAGTTTTCATTAAGCTGTTTTCACTCACACATCAGATTGGTGAGGAGGAGAAAGAGAAATCATCATTTTAAGTCTGTCCCTCAGAGATAAGATGAAACTGCTATACATACTCTCAAATTACTTATACTAAGAAAGAAGGTTTATCATTTGCTACCCTGGAGCTCACCAGGCTCTGCACAGCCCTGGATCAATACTTCATTGGGGGGGCAGGGAGGAAAGGGGAGGCGGGGAAGACATATTAATATTTTACACTAATCCATCACTAACTTTTGAACCAAAAGACCTCTAAGAACTGCTAAATTTACATTTGACTTGGTTAACAGATGTTAAAAAAAAGGAGATGTAGCTAGACAACTCCAGGGTGATTACACAGCTGCTGATCTAATGAGCATATTATTCCAAGTAAAGTATGTTTGTAAGTTAAATTGAACGTTTTTTCTCCATCTGCCTTGTTCAAGTATTGTGTTAGTAGTCTGTTTTGGTTCAGGTTAGTTTTAATCAAACCACAAGCCTCTAGGGAAGGAGAAAGGATGAGGGCTTTTCCAAAAGGCAAAATGAATGAAAACTCATGATAAAGAAAAGAAAGAAAGGAGGGGAAAAAAGAAAAAAAATTAAGGAAAAAAAAAGAAAATAAGAAAAACCATGACCTAAAAGCAAACCTTCATCTTCCATTCTGGCACCTCTAACACCTTTTGCCCTTAAAAACAAAAAGCATATTTAAAATATCAGCTGTGAAAACAGGCTAAATACTGTTATAGCATGCATTGAAGAATCGAAGTCATACAGACACAACGATGTGAAAGACAATTTACACCAACTGGCACCTGCACCAACATCTTAGGAACAGGCCGACTGCAAATCTGGAGCAGGTAGACATGTAATAGTCTGGATCTCATTAAACAAATATCGATTTTCATCTCATTCAAATAATCAAATCCAAGCTTTAGGTGTAGAGCACTGATAGATGCAACCCAAAGGAAAGCCACAGATTTCCTTTCCACCAGGATAATCTCCAGCTGCAGGATGCTGCCTGTTCTCCCGCTGGCATTACCTTCAGCTACCCTAATTCTGGCCTCTCTTGTTCCATGTCCATTCTTCCATTTCCACTGGGCTACATCCTCAGGAAACACATCTGAGGACTACTTCATCCCTCTTTCCCATCACGGCTTAGCACTGGCATAGCAGCAGTAAGGAAAATAGACCAACTGTCCCATGGCAGAGAAATTCACAACCCCGAGCCAAGTCTGTGTGACTGACAGCAGCCTGCCAGCAACACTGGGGAAAAAAAAAGGTTTGCAACCAGGTGCCAAATGCTTTCATGCAGAGGCAGCAAGGGTAAGACTGCTGTAAAAGCTGGGTTTGGCAGTCATGCACATTTCCTCTGAGCACTGAGCCCCAGCTCCCAGCTGCGGAGAGGAGAGCTCAGAGGTGCTGCTGGCTCCGGGCATGCAGACCTTGGTACCATGCACGCATTGCCCTAGGGAAGTCTCCTCAAGTATTCATTTTCTCCAGTGCCTCCAGAGTGTCTTCACAATAAAGTGGCAGGAAAGGGTCTCCAGAAGGGGGGGGGGGGGGGGGGGGG